>JAMKCH010003773.1:0-70665 GCA_023653785.1 Ophioderma brevispina
TACAATAAATACTTTGTTCTAAAATTTGTAATCAAGTTCATAGTGTATTGTCTAGTTTTCAGGAGTTTTGAATCGTAGTTTTTGAGGGGGTTTTGGCCTTGGTCAAGGTGGACCGTAACAAAATACACCAAAACTATTTTTTTATCTCTGAATCGGCCTTTAAATTGTCAGGATTTCTGATTCCAGGGCCCCAATACCAGATTGGTAAGAGAGGGGAGTAGTTTCCTTAATAATATTTAACTTTACAACATTTTGTGGGAAGACCCTTGACTGCTCTGCTGCATGCTCTCCATTTTGAATATCAAACTCTTAGAGGTTTCAATATTTCTAAAGAACATTGCCAGTGAAACCATACTTCCTATTAAAATTGTGAATTTAAACTTTTAAATGATATTGGTAAAGGTCAATAAGATCATAAGAAAGTAGCATTGGATTTTCGAATGATTGCTATCAAGTAAACAGGCGGTTTCTATTTTGGAAAAATTGTATTATAATCTGAAGAATATAAAATGTAAAATTGCTGATGAGAAGTGGATGAGGCAAGTGCAAATGCTCAAAAATTGATCATATTCATTCATTTCATTTTTTGCCTTGCTTGGATTGTATTGCAAACCCGAGGACTGTTCTAGAGGCATAACACTAATTTATCGAGGGTTTGTGCAAGAAGGCCCCATCTTCAAAATAGCTTGCCCATTGTCAGTTGTGCTGTTACTCTAAAGTGCTTGTACCTGCCAATCCTACACCTGGCAGCTATTGCAGAATTGTGGCCTTTTTGCTCTAACCCTCGTTATGTTCACTGAGAAAAGACACAGCTGTTTTAAGGTCTCAATTAATTGACAAAACCAAAATAAAACAAAATATATCGCTGGCGAAACAGTTTTTTGACAACGATTTGAATTATTGTATTCACTAACTATCCTGTGTAAAGTTTTCTGAAATTCATGGGCAAATATGGTTTTTTCTTCTAAAGTGAGTTTAAACACAGGTCTTTCTATGGAGATTTGGGCATATAGAGGGCACTGTCTACATACAAATTATTTTAACCTTTGTAGGCCTTTGGCAAGATTCCCGCAATGTTTTTGTCTGATTTTTGCACAGATGATAGGCCTCTTGCATGTCCCTACTTATATCATTTCAAAGTGTGTTGCCACTGCTTCAAGTTGTTTTGTTCAAAAATAAAAGAGACAATTTACATGGGGTCAAACAGCTGTGAAGAAGTGTAAAATGTAATAACCCTCCTGACTCTACCAAATTTCATACAACATCTCTGATTGCTAATTTCCATCATATATTCACTTCATACCAGTTAAACATGCAGCTTTCTAAATAATTACGCTCCCAACTTTCTTCAGCCCTACTAACAGGTTTATCAATTACCGTTGTCCATGTTTGTCCCAAGGTATCACATAAGTTCCATTGTGACCATGGGTAGTGCTCATTGGGTTAAACATCTTGGCAGGTGCAAACTAAAGAGTGTTGCCAACCCCCCCCCCCCCCCCCCACAGTTGAGGTCGAAGTATCCCACCTTCTATGTCGACAATTATGAAAACTGTGTTTAAAGAAGGGTTGTTGTCGAGTAGGATTTCTATTGTCGACAATCGTTAAATTTCAAGATCCGACGCCGACAAGGTGTCGCCAAAAGTCTAAAAAAAAAACGATTTTATACGTCACTAGGAGTTCGCCATGTTCACAGGGCATGTTCATGTAAGCGCATGGGCCTATTGTATTGAGTGAATGGCACCCAATTCAGCACCCTTAACAATCGCAATGACCGCAGCAAATAAGCTTTTATTCTTCCAACCATAATGTCTTAAAATGATATGACATGATTTAACGGTGCAATCTTTACATTTTAACGTCAAAATCTGTCGATTTTTGAGCTGAAAAATAAGTACTTACTGCGGCCGTACCCTGTAACTTACGAAGTTACTCTTTTTGCTTTTCTTTTCCGTCGCATTTTGACATTATTCAGTCTTCCGATTATTGCCGAAAGTCGGCTCGGCTCCCGATCAGACAAAAATCGGGAGTCTCTCACACGTGCGAAACTAAAAAACCCTAACACACACGTCATAAAGTAAAGGGAGTTTCCAAGGGTAGCGATTATTTCCGGCGATTGCCTCGGCTCGGTGCCATTTTCGAGTGAGTTCGGCTACGTCAACGGGACTTTCCCCATCCTTAGCACACTCGCCGTGGTAACTGGGATTTGTTTTGCAAAAAAGATGGCGCGCCGACGCACGACTTAAACCGATAGCTGAAAAAAAAAGAAATTGGTGAGAAATCGCTAAATATCGCGATGTTTAAGCTTATATAAGGTAATTTTGTAACTAGATTTTTATCGACAATCAGTCCATGCTGGTCGACAGCAAGATGGCATGTCCGACAATAAATTGTCGATCAAGAGCTTGGCGACAACAACCCTACAGTTAAAGCACTATCAGTGATCCACTAAGAGAGTGAAAATATTTGAAATTTGCAGGATAGCTAAAAGTGAAGGGTGGGTCTGTATAATTCTCATAATTTTTTTTTCCAAATGAACAATTGACCCCCAAAAAACAATAAAACAACAGCACTGTTGAATGATATATGAATCTTCACTAAATTACATGTTTACAAATTACATTAAGTGTAAGAATGACAGTAATTAAAATATCCGCTTTTGTCTTATTAGGTTCTTTTGGCCTTATAACTTAACAGGTTATGTTATGCAAAAAAAGGTTGTCTCAGAAGACCGCGCACAGTTGTTTAAAATTGGTCGGTTAGCGCATTTTGTTATGGTTTTACTAAATTGAAAAGATATGAAAATGGCAAAAATGCAACAACAAAACAAAAATCCTGCATTTCGCATTAGCATTTTTTATAAAAAAAAAAAGAGCGCAGTTTTCAAATGTTTTCTGAGACAAACTTGTTTTTCTGTTTTTTGCCTTAGGATACCTATACTGTTACAGACATGTAACATCTGATTTTTTGAGATTTTTTCAATTTCATGATTTCAAATGCTTAGAGTGCCTTTAATTCAACCCAATCACTAATAATCAATTTTTGAACATAGCCCAGAACTCCGACTTGCACGTTACATTATAATTAACTCTACCAGTGAAAATCACTAAGAGAACACCATCCACTGCGGCTATTGAACTCAATTCATATACCTAAAGCCAACAATTTTATCCCCCACGTTAAGGAGTTAAGGGGCAGGAGTAGGAGGGATAAATCCCCAAGGTTCCTGATGAGGGGGAAGTGGAAGTAAAAGGAACTTACAGACAATACACATTTATCTGTCTCTGTCAATCTTAAGTCTTGGGAAGATAATGATCACTGCTGCCGGCAAAATATTACAGGAATGATGGACAGATCAAGACACCCAGCACTTCTCTGTTAATCTTACCTTTTCCTTGACTTCAATTTCAAAACTGATTCCACTGTTAACTCTGGAAGTCAATATCCTCTCAATGGTTACAACATTTCAATCAGTCACTCATTTTAAAGGAACAGTATGGCAAGAAAATGAAAAAACTCTTACTAAAATCACTCCCATGTATTGGCCTACTGTGGATGTTATATTTTCATGAAAATTACAGAAAACAGATATTATCATTCATATTATTATTTTAGTTTGACTGGCCTATAAGCCCAGGTGCATGGCATCATTCAACAGCATTCAGTGAGCATCTGGCATGCTTTTTGAAACATTTGAAAATCATATAGAGATTGCATTCTATAGACCTAATTTCAAGATATGATCCAGCAGATGCCAGGCAGATTAACACATATAGCAGCAATTGTATGCAGGCATATTAGACATATCTGAAGTAGAGGGGTTTTGGTTTATCGAATGTCAACAGGGGTGTTAGTAGAGGGGCAGTCACCAAAATGGTCAAAAAAAGATAATACCATTTTGCCAATGGGCATTGTACATCAAATATTACTTTTTCAGGAATATCTCTAAGTATTGCGACGAAAGTTCTACTATGTGACTTGATTGACTAAAGATGGACGATAAAAAAAAATCTTACTTTTGGGAGTTATGACCTCCTGAAATTGTACCCGAATGAACAGATTTGCATATTTATGCCTCAGGAACCCAAAAGGAACAAGCAGAACTTTGATCTTAGCTTTGAATTCTACACCAATGATTACCCCTAGTTAGTGATTTCAAAGTTGTGGGGTGTTCCATTACTAATCTGTGACCCTCTCAATAGTGTCGTCACATCGGGCAGCACTTTTGATGCTGACCCATCTAATTCCAATGCTCTAGCAGGAAAAAGAAATGGAGATGACACTCAAAATGTAGGATTCAATCTCATCAAGGTATACACCAAATTAAGTGAAAAAAAATCCACGACGTGCTGCGGTGCACATCTCGAACATTGACATGGAATGGGCCAGTTAGAAAATGATACACTTTTAAAACATTGTCATTTTGTCAAAGCAAACCAAAAGTGCTATAAATTTAGTTTTGTACCCATATATAGGTATTTATTGCAGCTTAAAATCACAAAATCCATAATGCAACTGATGAACAGGATGACTCTTTTTTTTCTTCTATATGATATGACAGTAATTGCAGATACTTTACTATTCATTATAAAAAAGAAAAAGAAATAAGCGCCATTTATTTAAGGATTCAGAGGCATTTCTGGTGATCTGAAGTGAAAGTATGATTTTGCTATACAATCCACCTTAACCTTATAGATCACACACAGTCATCATACAGTACCTAACGAGGTGGAAGATTATGGCTTGTGAAAATTATATCACTATAGTGTGGTCCCTGTGAATAAAATAAATTCGCCAAGCATGATCTTTTGGTTTTCTAGTCTATACAGGTGTCCCTTCTGTTGCCAAAGTCGGAATGCCCTTATTTTGGTATTACCTACTTTATCATAATTTCTGAAACAATAGCCCCCCTAAATCAAAATGTCAAAATTTTTTGCGAAGTTCAAGTACTTCATTTGTTTCAATACAACATAAACCACGCACTATTTGTTTCATATTCAACGGTACGATTAAAGAACATTATCGGGGACACTGTACAACATCTGACGACGTTTAACACAATAAAACACCTTAATTCCATGTATTTGGTTTTTGACACTTTTTGACAACAAACATAAAAAGTTTTAAGGATCTCATTGTAATCTTACGTATTAAGCGAATGTTAAGAAAATGGAAAAAATAACGGCCTTCATCTGATATCCAAATCATATACTTTCCTGGGGGGGGAAAATATGTCCCCGGGGATAATCCGCGTTTTAAACCCAATATCCTTGCGCGATTTTTGGTCCATTTCCGCCTTTTTTCCACGCACCTCAAATCAGCATTTTCCGTATCAGCTCAGCTCTGCGAGGAATTGGGACCAGCTAAAATCTTGCCTGATCATGGATTTCCACCTACTCCATTGTGCATTTTAATGGATGATAGACATTTACAATCCCAAGAGCCAGTATTTAGTGCTTAAAAACAAAAAACAGACTTTTTTCTCCCTCAGTGTGCATGTTTAATGACTTCCGATTAGTGTATATAGTGTTTTCACTGAAAATACTACCAATATCTACTATGCAAACTAAGTCCGTATCTCGACTATGGCTGGTAGTCCGTGACTATAGTCACTTAGTCGTCAACCTACTATAACCAGTAAAACAACATAACAGGTGCAGAGGTACCTCTTTTCAAAACCGGAAACAGAAAGTTAAAAACCAGAGGCGTAGCCATGGGGGGGCACGTTCCCCAGTAAATTATGTTCCTGCTGTACAATACAGTCCATGTGGTCAAAAGCATAACATTGTCAATACATGGACCCTCAAACAAAATTCCATTTTGATATTTAGGCAAAGTTCTTGAATACATTAGTCCACGAAGGACAACTGGGGATCTGTTTTAAGCATCTTTTTCAGATGCAAACAGCTTGTTGGATAGCAAAAGTCATTTTGTTCTATGTAAAAGCATTTTTGTGTTCATATAATGCGAAAAACATCATTTTCTGGCTTTAAGATCCTTTGTTTAGGTATAAACGCATTTTGTTCATTGTTAAAATATTTGTCTCATATAAATTACATCTATTCAGATTAAAAGCATCTTGTTCAGATGTAAACGCATTCTGGTTCAGAAATTTGTTTAAAAGCATCTTGTTTCAAGATGTAAAAGCATCTTGTTCAGATGTAAAAGCATCTTATTCAGATGTAAAAGCATCTTGTTCAGATGTCAAAGCACTTGTTCAGTTGTAAAGCATCTTGTTCATATGTAAAGCATCTGTTCAGTGTAAAAGCATCGTGTTCAATGTAACAGCATCTTGTTCAGATGTAAAAGCAATTCTGTTCAATGTACAAGCATCTTTGTTCAGTTGTACAGCATTCTGTTCAGAGTTCAAAGCATCTTGTTCAGATGTAAAAGCATTCTGTTCAGATGGGGGGGTAAAAGCCTCTTGTTCATATGTAAAAGCATCTTGTTTCAAGATGTAAAAGCATCTGTTCAGATGTCAACGCATCTTTGTTTCAATGTAAAAGCATCTGTTCAGATGTAAAAGCATCTTGTTCAATGTAAAAGCATCTTGTGCGATGTAAAAGCATCTTGTTCAGATGTAAAAGCTCTTGGTTCAGATGTAAAAGCAATGCAAATGCAAATTATGCGCCCGCAGGCGGAGTGGCCCATCTCTCTGTCATTGGCGTTTGGGCCAGACCCCTATATAATGTATGCCTGTGGGGGTCTATTCGCCACTAGCCTCCCCACAGCGAGTCTGTGTTGCATTCCCGCATATGCCGGTACCACATTTATAACTCCTGGGTGGTAGAGAGGCAAGCGAGGTAAAGGTGCTTGCCCAGTGCACAACACTTGGCGACAGCGGGGCTCGACCCACAACCTTATGCTTATGGGGCGAGCGCTGATCCACTGCCGCCACATGTGCCACGGATGTAAAGCCTTCTGTTTCAATGTAAAAGCATCTTGTTCAGATGTAAAAGCATCTTGTTCAGATGTAAAAGCATCTTGTTCAGATGTAAAAGCATCTTGGTCAATGTAAAAGCATCTGTTCACCTGCAAAAGCATCTGTTCAGATGTAAAACTATTTTTGTTCAGATGTAAAACTATTTTTTGTTCAAGCCAGTGTAAGTTGAATGACATACATGACAATTTGCAATCTGAAGCTTGCAAATCGAGAATACATAATCAAAACAACAATGCTGTCATCTTGATTTCATAATGTACAACCATGCATCATGTCTTCATTAATCAAGAATGATGTCCAAACTAATCGTACCAACCTAACAGACAAATTGTCTGCTTTTCCGTTTACTTTCTGTCTGGTAATGCCTGAAATGATGTGTGGGATTTTTGATAAGATCCTGAAACTGTAATGACAGAATTCATTTTAATGAAAGCATGAACAAAATTATAACTTGTAAAGGAAAATGGTGTTTTTGGACGAATACATAATTGGGAGTAGATCGGCTCCAAGAAATAAGCAATTTTTTTCACACTGAGGGTTAAAAAGAACTGACAATAGGAAGGATTACCTGCTTTTTACAACGCTCCGATGATTGCAATTTCATCTGAGTTTGTGAAAATCAAATTTACTTTGAATGAACAACACTCAATACCCTGATTCACTGGGAGAGATGGATTCTCTCTCACATCTGATGCTACACGACCCACTGCGAGAATCGTTCATCGAATTTGCATCTCTGCTTTCTCCCTGATTCACCGAAACTTACCTAAAATTGTTCATAAAAAATCACTGCAAACGTCTTTCAAAAAAACAAGTTTCTAATATAATTATGTTGTCCTTTTTTTCTATTTAAGAGTGATGGGGTCCCGATTTAAGTATATGAAATGGTCATCTGTATTGAATGGCCCCTCACATCCCTCCTCTGTAAAGTTTGGTGCTGATATTTCAATCCGTTTTGATGTGAGAGCTAAATGTGATTTTTGTAAGGCCTCATAGAGCACTGTGTTTAAGTAATCTTGGTAACCAAATGGGGCAACAATTTCCACTCATACTTCCAACTTCCCAAACGCAAACATCCTTTAGTAAGCCCTTTCTCAGGGTAGTAATGAGAAAAATCGTAGCTTTCTTCCTGCTACAAAAATTTTGATACTTCTGGAAAAACTTGGCTTCTGGGGACGCGGCATTTGAAGCGATCCGTGCCATGGCTGTTTTTCTAGCCAAAGCCTAGTGGTATCCAATGAGGGGATTTTCAGCAATCATATGCTTGAATACCGAACAGCTGATAATAAAATCACTTTTCCAAATTCCTGAATGGATCGACCAGATGTCACTATGCAGTCATTTTAATCAATTAATTGAAGTGCAAGATATTAACTGTCACACAGTCTTTCAAATCATTCAACGGTGATATAAAGGTCATGCACTCTAGTCAACGTATCATCCCTGAGGAACAGAAAAAATAAATGTAGTCATGCAAGGCAGCTGGAACCTTAACAAAGTGCAGAAATCAATTAAGCATCAGTTTTGCCACACTGAAAAGTAATTACAATATGGGATGAAGAATACCACGAGGGTCCGAAGCTGTGGTACAATATTCCCGTGAATCTAATTCATAACGTTTATTTATGAGAAGAAATATGACTGGAACACAAAATCATGCATTGATATAATTTCTCACTGCACAATGCGTATGTATGAGCGTATGCGGTGTGCTTAGAATGTTATGTTTGAATGTTTTGGATTACTCAATTTATAGGTGGTGTGAGCATCTTTTTTGTTGGAAACACTACTTGCTACTCCATTTCCCCCCTGACATATTCAGAATTTTCTTTTTTTTTGTTTTTGCAAAAATGTAATGCTGTAATAACATTTATGAATTGGTAAATGTCTGTATATTTTTAGCTTTCCCATGCATTGGCAAAAATCAACGCACCTTGTACAGTTTTGACCAGACCTCATAAGGCATGTTCCTTCCCCTACTGGGCTTCGTGCCATTATTCATCGCTGAGTGCGCATGTATAATGTTTTTCAAATGTATCAAAGCTAAATAACCCATAACGAGGTTCTATCTCATTTATTCCAGACATGTCTTAGAAGCTTCCCTGAATCTAGAACATACAGTTGCTGTATGTCACCAGAACTGAAGCGTTTGGTTCGAACGCCCGGAATAACGACACCTGATCACTCTAGAAGTTGCTTCTGCGCTAAAAATCTAAAATGTCCCTATAAAAAGCAATACGTAACTTTTAACCTATCCCAAAATAGTCCACACTCAATCAAATCCCAGTTTAGTTGGTTAACTGTGTCGTCATGTTCCGATACCTAGAACTGCCTGGATGTCATGTCCCTCAATGTGCCCATAAACAAACTTGATACAGAAAATGATGGACACTCTGCAGGACTGGGACGCTGCAATTCCAAAAAAAAAAGTCCACCATTTAAGATGTCCAATGCTGAAGAATGTCCAGGTTTTAAAGAATTTGAAGGCATCTCACAGACTCCACAAAAAAAAACAAAAAAAACATGAAAAAAAAAATTTCTACAGACTGGTAAATACCTTTGAAGTCACAGATATGTAAAATTGAGGTACTTTTTTCATTCACAAGAAAACTGTAAGAAGGGAGAAATGATAAAACTACCAAGTGAAGCCCCACAGGACCTACACGGCTACCTTGCTTCACAATTCATTGTGCACCGTTTTGAAAATAGAGGGCTCCAGTACTGTTGGCTGTTTAGTTTCGTGACCATGCTACTGATAGTATGTTTTGGGCTTCCCTGGGTCAAAAGTAAAGAATATTTGAAGGGTACCTTGAATAGGTACAAGACTATTGCAGGAAAAAATCGACACTATTTACAAGCCATTTTCACCCACATTTACCCTGGAACAAAGTTTTACGAAACTGCCTAGTGCTTGATGACAATAGCTTTGCAACAATTGTTTTTATTTGAAATTCCGACCTTAACACCTCAACTTGCACATATTTTTGTTTGGAATCATGTTTCAGCAACTCTGATCGCATGATGTGCAGACAGAGTTTCTAGTGTTAATCCATTTGTTTCAAAAGAAAATCACTTGCTGAAAATCATCAACTCACAAAGTACAATTTTGGCACTGTTCATATCAATTGTCATAACAACTGATCTTTTTTTTTTGCTGTAAAATGACTTCAAAGCATTAATTTTACCCATTTTTTTCTCCAATTGTTGGAAACTTATTGCGAAATATGTCAGTAGGTTTATGGACACTCCATGACCTTTCCATTATTTCTATAGTATACGTACGTTGACCTGCTGGTTGGACCGCATCAAAACAAAGTGAATTCTGATCAAAATTGCAGGTAATTTCCAGAAAAAATTCTTCTCATTTATGGGTCAATTAGCATTAACTTGTTCATTGATATTGAAATATGATGTTTGGCTCATATAGGAACAAGAAATATGATCCCATGTAATCATTTTATGTACTTTTGAAGCCACTATGCATGCCATGTGGATGATATCAATGAAGCTAGCACCCCGGGGGGGGGGGGCACTCCCACCTTGGAGGTGACATGTATGTAAGGCTGTTAAGACCCCCATTTTCGGAATCATCACCCAAAGACCCCACACCGCAAGTGTGCTAGTGGCAGCTGGATTTCATATCAAGTACAGAACATGATACACTTAAATCAGAAGCAGCACTTTTAAAAGCACTTTAACCTTTATCACTTGAAGAGCATGTTAGACCAACTGCTTGCTACACAAATATGCACAAATCTTGAGCTTTTCGGGTGACAAAATTGCTTAATTTTCCAACAATTGGGGTCTTTGGTTGAAATTTGACCAAAAGGACTGTGTAGTAGTTTACTCAGTGTATAACTATTTTGAGTTTTCAATTTGTGTCCTTTGACGTACTCTCCACTGTAATAATGAATGGGTCACCAGTCTTTGTATATGGCCAACAACCTTCATTGTCCCTTTATTTGATGGCTAATAATCTGTGATGCGAGACAACCCAATTTGCACATCTAGAAGTTACAATTAAGCGTCCAGCCCACGTTATGTTATTTCCACCTGTTTGTCCTTTTTGTCTCAATGATACTATGACCTTTTTTTCTGACAATACCGAGACTTGTTCAGACCTGGAAAAACAATTAGGCTTTTCACTTCCTTAAAGAGGGACTCCAGAGAGAAAAATGTAGAAGGTTCATAGTAGATATGGGGTATTGGACCAAACCAGAATGTCTGAGCATCAAAGGATATCGGGTTGTGAAGGAATAATCATTTTGTTTGGTAATCATAGGTATCATCACTGCCATATCTATCTATTTAAGTTTTGATGTCATCACTTTGAGAACCCGCAAAATGATACAACATCACCTACCATTTCGATCGAGGTCCTCCCAGTTTATAATGCTATTTCTTCCAACCGATCTCCTCTGATGCTAAAGAGTTCCTTTCTGTTTGGTCCAATACACCCCTATTTACTTTAACCTTTTTAAAGGTGGGGAACCCTTTCGACAACTCATCTCTCCACTTTACTCCATCAAAATGATTTTTGTATCAGAATAAGTTCACATATTTTTCTTTCTCTTACCCCGGTGAAATTTTTAGACCCAGGAAATTTTCCTTTTATTTTAGAACAAATTAATCAAAAGTATGGTATACTACTTATTAACACACAACTATCCTATGGGCCAAATTTAGCACACATGTTTGCTCCCTATTATCCAAACGGCTGGCCGGATTTCAACTCATTATTATGTTCTAAGAATCTTCCAATTCTTCCATCCATACAAGTCTACAGTAACTAGATACAAATAAAACCTTGTCATTGGTGTCATTTTGTCATTCTTCATTAAATTTGCTAGCCAATTTACACGTATCTGTCATCCTCTGACGTCAGAGGTCCTTGGACTTGTCCACATGGCTCCTGGACTCTTCCATTTCCGCCTTACCTAACCTCTGATTGGCTGCTCATTTTTGTTGTTTTCATTCACAAGCACAAAAGCACTTTGGGCCAAATCAGCTGATCGCACGGAAAACAACACGTTTTCTCAATGTGAAAATTCATATAGATACAATTTTAGACATTTCTGCAATCCTTCCCTAAAGTTTATTCTAAACCTTTACAAATAACACAACTGTTCCATTATTAACCGCTAATCTTCAAATTTAACACAACTTCAGAATTAACTAATTTTTTAAATTAAAAAAAATCCAACATTTACAAAAATTACGACCTTTTTAGAGAACCAACACTTTCTAAATGCGTACTCACTAACTTGGCAAATATCCAAATGGCGACTTTTGTGCATGGTGAACATGGTGAAAGACCACTCAAAGTCTGGAAGTAATTAGAATTTATATGTAATTTCAAGAACATAGGACATGACATCCACTCATTAAGTACAAAAATTTGAAGGTAAGATACAACAGCAACAGTAAAGTAAACTTGACACAAACATGACAAAGATCTGAATTGCTATTTTGGTAATGTCCACGCAAATGAATTTGGCGATCTACAAAATAGCATGGCAGAATCATCGTATTTCTCAAAATAATCCACCAAATCATCGAGGCTTGAATGACATATAACATGATCTTAATGATCTGGCTATGACTGCCCTCATTATCAAGAACAAAGTACTGCACCTAGCCCTAGCCTAGCCTTATCATTAGCCTTTGCCCTGTGACTGTGAGTGTGAGGGAGGCATATACCCTGGGCCCTGAAGTTGCACTTTTGAACTTTCCCTCTGCTTTTTTTTGAATTTCAATCTGGGATCTTTCTGGATACTTCTGAGTTGTAAAGACACTGAAAATAAACAACCAGCCAGTTTACAGAGAAAACGCTGCGATAAATTGACAAAATACTTCGAGTTGGGCAGACACAACTAGCTTAGCCCCCTAGGCTAGCCTTAAATTAAAACACCAATCCAAAATGGGTGTATACTCTTATGCAAACTGGTCCCCAAAATTTGTAATGAATTTACTGTCATACATAATTACAGGTTTTTTCTTTTTTCAATATTATTTCAAAGCTAAAAAAGTTACTAATATTATACTAGTTGTTTTTGTTATAAAAATCCTGAAGTCCCATTCAATTTGACTGAAGGTCCAATTTCAAGTCAGGAGTGCTAGATAACTCAAGACGTTGGTAAAAAAACCGTATTGAGTCCGATTTTTTAGAAACATAATAATGAAATATTGTAATGGCTCTTTCGTGTGCTACTGAATATATGTGGATTCACTATGAAAATATCGGATTCGCCAATATCGATTCGCCGTTGGCTCATCCATATTGGCTCAGCCGATATTTTCATATAGCTCATCCATTATATTCTGGTATCACACTCCAGCCATCCAATATTTATCAAAATTTGTAATCAGATGTTTTGGTGGATATGCTTTCCTTTTTAAAGGATGAAACATATGAAAATTTGGATCATTATCGGGTCACCCACGTTTTTTTATCTCTCCCCCGAATCCCTCCTTAAAGTAGCAAAGCCAGAGAAAATTGTTTTCAGTGTTTCAATGTTTTCTCATACATAGTTTAAGTTAGGGTTATCCATTTTTAAAAACACAATCAGCATTTTGAGTAAATTGCATCAGCTTTTTCGGATCCGAGAACAGTGGCCAAAACAAAATGGTCAAGCCAGGTTGGTCAGCAGACAGGGAAATGGTGTGTAACACAAGAAAACACATGCCATGTTGATTCTCAGCACCGCATGCACCTTTTTTGACCGGTCTATGACCGTTGTGGTTTTAATATCAATGATTTTTTTTATTTATTTACAATTTATAGTAATGTGCCTTACATTTAAGTTCTTTGAACCTGGGGATGGCGGGATGGCCCAATGTTGCACCTATGACTCCAAGTTTGGTTGAAATTCATCAAAGTATGTGGATTACAGTTAAATGTTAACACTTTTTTCACAACAACAGACCTCATCAACACATACATGAACAGACTACAGTGGACTAAGTGATCTCTATGTGTCCTCCTGCCTTAAGGAGGCGACACAAAATTACGCTTGGAGGGACCTATCAAACTTATCATTTATATCTCAGCAGCTGAAAAAATTTTTTTTTAAGTAGTTCATCAAGTGAGGTTATAATCTCGACCACCTGACCACACCGGCATTTGAGAGTGTATCCTCATTGACATAAATTATTCCTAGAATCATTTATGCAATTTTAATGGTATTTATAGCAAATTCTGATATTTTTGGAATCCTAACAAACTTTTATTCATTACTATCCTGATTTACTTTTGATTTACAGCCCCCAATAAAACCCTCCTCTTAACCCACTTTAATCAAGCGTAGCCTCATAGTTTCGTTTAAAGTTATAGAGTTTCGATGCACTTCATTATACAAACAAGTCTTAAGGATAAATGGCTCATCACTTCAGAACAGTTGTCGGTGGCTGTCTCGACATCCCTAGGGTCTCATCTGAGCTACCATGAGCAAGAAAATGCTGCAAATTAAATTCATGTTGCATCCTCATACCTCTTTAAAATTACAGACCAAATAATTTTAATATACACACATAAGTTTCACTCATTTGAATGAAATAAGTTTAAATAAAAATAATCCAAACAATCCACTAAGTTCAGAGAATTTTGTCTTACATCCAGCAGATACAGTGGGAAGGCCAGATTTTTTGTGTCTTGATGCAGCTGTGTGGCCATACACTTATGACAAATTGGAAAATTAGCTCTCTGTATAATTAACCATAACCAGTGTTTATCTCTTCTATGGTGTTACGATCAGCGTTTTTGGAGGAATCGATCAGGCAAATTGGGATAAAATAATGCGATTATGGTATTTTTCTCTCTCATAGAGGCTCAACAGCTCAGGCCAACCAACCTCCAAAATCCCAAACTTAGTATTGAACATCGGGCATCCTTTCCCCGCATGTAGATATTACAGCATTCAAGATCTGACTCATTTTGGAGGACACAATGAGTAAAAACTGAGTTCAAGACAAGAATTTGAATGAAAACAACTTTTTCTGGGTACATTTTTGTGTAGAAATTGAATCTGGCATTAGAAATGCAAAATTAACTCCCCCTTAAATGTTAGTCACCTCAAAATACAACCTCCATGATATCCGAATAGGGACCACGAACAACATCTAAAACTAGGAAATAACAATAATTTTACTGAACCTGTCAAAATTAACTCAAGTAACATAAGTAGGGTCTTCTTACATTGGAATATGTTTAAATAACTGTATTATTCATTCTGATCCTAAGGCAGCTAGTATCTGCTGGTATTTTATGTGGATTTGGTATGATATGAATGGCTTGTGTAGCATGAAACACCTTTGCCGGAAGGTAAACAATGAGTGATAAAAATTCAACTCAAAAATGAGGGAAGGCCTAAGTCTAAATAAATATGAACTTGTAGGGGGAGGTATTGGGCATAACAAGTTCATATTTTAAATCTCATAATCCTGGAATTTTTGAGAGTTTGAATTTTTTTATCAAATCGAAATAATTTTTTCACGCCTGCAGAAAATTAAGGGGTAGGGTACAGATTTTGCATTATAATTGTTCTCGTCAAAAGAGCATTCGTTCACACTTACTACCTATGTTTTTGCTATTGCATTTTGACAAAATGACACAAAAATTATATCTCTAAGGGTATACCTGTGTTGAATATGTCATTTGAAGTCCGAAATTGACAAACCTCAACTTTTGCGTACAATTTTGTGGTCGCCTCCTTCGTACAATTTGTCAAAAGCTGCTGGACCAAAAACAGGAGGTAGTTTGAACAATGCAACTTATTTTATTGTAAAGATGGTGAATAATTTAACATAAAATTTAAAAAAATAATCAACTGGCTTATTTGTTATTGTAGATATGGTCATTCCAAAATAGGACATCAAAATTTGTCAACTCAAAAAATGGATTATATCTCAAAACGTCGTGTGTTTTCACCATTTTATAGGGCCAAAATCAGAAAAAAACTATATGTAAAATTTTCCCTAGAAAAACTTACATTGATCAACATTTTTAGTTGTTTTCACGTTTATAAATAATTTTTTCACCCCGTGTCCGCTAAACGCAAGTCAGATCTTGATGATGCCATATAGCAATTATATATTTGTACAAAACTGATTTATGGAGCTTGTTACAAAAACTTACTAGTTATGGTTGAATATTAAATACCAGTGATTTTGTGCTGTGGATCAGCCAGGTCATGCAGTCAGTCAATGCAAATATTTTCTCCCAGGTAATGTTCGTTTTTGTGTCAAAATATATTACGATCTGGACTGCTGGAGTATAAAATTTGCCTACCATACCTCGGCATTTTTTTCCAGCTCAGACGAAGCACCTTGCATGGAAAAAAACCTAGAGCTGAAGGGACAAATAGAATATATATCCCTCTACTTGGACCCTTTGTTACAATGAAGTAGAACAGAAAATCTTAGTATTGGTTAGCTAGAATTACAAACCCACACAAGAACCCCACTGTTATTATTCTGTCTAACATGAAGTAGAGAGACACACACACATGCCTACTTTTTATACCCTGTCTATGATGTTAAGACTTCAATGGTCAGGGTGTATTAGCTGTCAAGATGTCTTTTTTCAAAGGATTACCAACACAGATATTGAATGGATTCAATGGATGCTGAAATGTTTTGGTGAAACTTACTCAGAAACAATTTTAAAAAAAACTTGTTATAATATATTATTGTGTAATTCTTTTCAACAACAACAAAAAAATGATAGTTTGTATAATGAATGATCACTCGTAGCTGCTGGCCACTTAAAGAAGAACAAAACATTATGGCTTCCTGGACAGCCTGGAAAAAGGAAGGAACTGAACCTGTTCCTGGGAAATTCTTATAATTGGAGGGGAGGGTAGTTTATTATATACAAAGAAAAAGAAATACATAAGAATTTAAGGGAAATTTGATGTGTTCCCGGAAAATTCAGCATTTTTTTCAAGCCCTGACCTGGACACCACCAGGGCCTTAAGGGGCTCTGTAACTCCTCAAATAGTGGCACCTAAGGTTTATGTCATTCCAAAAAAAGTACTCACATATCACTCACTAGGGATGCCCTTTCCCAAACATATATATGAAAATCACAGGGGGGCAGCCCGCGTTGAAGAATAGGCGGCCATCATAAAGGGTTTTGAAAATTATAAAAGTCATTATTTTTTTTTTTTTTTTTTTTTTTTTTTTTGCCCATCCATTTGAAACTCGCACGCGCACACACACATGACGCTGTATCCTGTTGGCTGGAAAAACGGTACATCATTCTATGCAAATGCATCATGAATAATTGGGTGCACCAGATTATGAAAATTAGGGAATATCTGAAAATGGTACACACGCTATGAAAATAGTAAGCACTACGAAACAGTGCCCGCTCCTCAGCGAGTGGGCAAAAATGGTAAGGTTAAAATTGCGGGCATTCGCCTCTTGTGTGATATGAAGCCTGTGATCGGTAACACAAAACCTTTTATTTTTTCAATGCCAATCACACCATACACTTGGGCAGGTACTGAAAAATGATGACCCGATACGCGTCCTTACAGGTCACCACACACAGACTTCGCAGTGTCACTGACCAGCGCTTGGAATGTACGGAGCATATCAAGGACGCTGTATACATTATTTTGCCCCAAACGTTTCCGATGTTCCATTTGAAACGGTCTCCCGTCCATCTATTGCATGTTTTGAACACATTTTCACAATGAACTATTGCACAGAAAGTATACATTGATCAGGGACAGAAGAAACAAGAAATGTGAAAATGTTTATCAATTCTCTACCACACCTTTAGTACTAGGAGCCATATCATTAACCTCATTACCATTGGCCGCCCCCCACCCCCCCCCCCCCCCCCCCCCCCCCCCCCCCCCCCCCCCCATAATCTTTACTTGGCTTGCCGCTTGTTTACCTGATCTGTGATTAGGTGTAGTGGTTGCTTAAGGAATGACTGTTGGAGCTATGGTGAGGGTGGTACATAAAAATCCTGCCGAGTTGGAGCGTTTCTGACCCGGATTCATTGCCATGTAGGAGTCGGCTCATCTATAAATTAAAAAAAATACACATGTACACATATAAACTCATATCATCAAACACATGGCCCAATAAAAAGTTGTGTGAACACACACTCAATTATTACTTCCTATATGCATACCACATGTAAAGTCTCTTTTTACCATGCAGTCAAGCTAATCCTTTCTCCCAAATTATATACCCAAAAGGGGACTCAAGAACATGCATGGTTTTATAGCAAAAAACCCATTTGCTTAATATGGTGAATAGTACTAGAACAATCCATTCCTTTACTTAGTAAAAATCAATGCAAGCTTTGATAATTTATGGATACAATGGTGGTTCCGCACTTACGTGCCTGTCAACTGGAATTAGGGATAAACGGTGTAGGGCAACTTGAAAAGTGAATTTTATGCCATAATAATTTCCTGAAAATCAAAAATATTCATGAAAATTAAATTATGCTGTCAATTTTACTTTAAATAAAAACAAAAAAACAACCTAAAATTATTTTTTAAAATTTCTGATAATAATGGGCTACTTCTGCACCTAGTGCCTTGTATTGGGCAAAATGATTTTAAGTAGAACTAATTCTGGATAAAAAACATTCTGAAATGAAAATCATTCTGCATTAAAGCTCTTTTGGATGGTAATCATGACGACGTGTGACAATGACTATCATGAACGGAAGTAATATGACCAGAATGATCCATGAGAATGAATCTCTTTAATCATTGTTCCACCTGCTATACTAGTTAATGATCTTCCCTGTCTGACTCATCGATTTCAACAGCACATCTCAAACCATAATAGAACTGAATATGATTAAATCTTGACAGGAATAACAATTTCACCATGTTTCAGTGAAAATGTAAGGAATTACCTAACTTTCTTTAAAATAATGACATGAACTAGCTGCTCATACAAACAAGGGCCTCCCCAGAGGGGGGGATAGGGGGGGGTTGGGGGTGGTGTGACCGCCCCCCCATTAAAGAAATTCCTGTCGGCAAAATGTGTTAAGTTTGCCGGCATTATATTGTCGCAACAATGGCCTTTTTTGTTGGCTGATTTCTGGTGCCCCCCTCCTATTTGGATTTCGAATTTGAATGCTGACTAGAAACGTGAGCTGTCGGTCGACCAGCTTCCCCCCAACCCCCGCACCATACCTACCCCTCCCTTACCCCCACTCTTCTCAAAATTTCAACTCACAAACCGGTTGAAACAAAATAATATTTTTAGTGTTTTTACTTTTAAAAAATTTGATAATTCCTGAATCCGGACCATGGTTTGTCGCAACAGAGACTCAACAGCCCTCCCATTAAAAAGGTCTGGGGACGCCCCTGCCTACATGAACACCAAATTCAAGTGATAGTTTTGTGACTAAAATTGCACAGTAGGAGAACACCCATCGTAATTACTCCGCATCATTTTTTCTGAAAGGACTGATGTGTCACAGCATAAACTCTAAAAGCTAACAGCCATTTCAATTTAATTACTTCATAAAAAAGAACGTAAAAAAATATTGTCTTGTTACAGAACACTTTACCACCTCCGTCCGTCTCACATAAGCAGAGCATGTAATCAAAGTGCCTCATCTCAATAAAATACCTATTACTTATTTAGCTGTAAAGCGCGTGTGTCAAGTTCATTCACCTTATTTACAGAGATATGGACATTGAGAGGGAATCTTTCCAAAATAAATACTTTTAAAACAAATTGGAAAAATTTAATTCCAACTTTCCATCCCAACCACAATTGCAGTCACTTCCTAAAATTCATATGCACATATCCTGACCAAATTGGAACATCTGAAGTCTACAAGGACACTGAAATGATTCAGCTGTTTAAAGAATACAAGGGCGAGATGTTTGTGCTTATGCAAGATGTGGTCCGAGGCAAGTAAACACTGGGTGACTATACAAAGACACATACACTATCTTGAATGGAATATTTGCCTCTTACGTGTATATTCTTTGTTCAAAATTGGCCAATCTACGTTTACAATGTGTCCCTTGCAGCAATACACTTCTGGAGTGTCACATGTATATGTAAAACCAATCTACCACACACATCTGTATTAGGTAACCAAGAGATAAGTTTAAAAACATTGATCATGTCTCATTTGCTTCTCTACTAAATACTGACAACCTCCCATGAGGGTGAATGACATCAATAGAGAAAATAAATGGAGGGGGGGGTATTCACCTTTAAATCATACCATCTGTAGCTCCCTTTCCATTGGATAATCGCCTCAATATTACAATGAAGAATATATCCCGTACACTCGCCTCGTAGCGCGTCTCACGTCCGCATCATGTCAGTTAGGAACTGCGCATGCGTGACATGCATCATGACAAACAAAATTCGAAATCAACGTTTATATATATGACGTAACCACTGCTCAATTTGGCGATTTTTTAGCAATGTTGAAGAAAACCGAGTTGGGCCAAGATTCAGCATAATCGCTCTCACATACACTAAAGACTAAATAGATCAAACATTTTGTTTGTGAATAAGAAAAAAGATGATTTTTTAGGGCGTTTATTTTCAAAGATTCTTGCGCTAGAAATTCTTCACCCTTGGCACTCAGTTAAACCAATATGCCTAACAGTCATTTACCGTAAAGTATGTGTTTATTTTGTGAATCACCCCTATAATTTTCTATAGCATAACGTTTGTGCTTAGTTTTGTTCTGCTTGGGTATGATAAAATCTTTATCGGGTGAGTTTTGGGTGACACGGAATATATCTAGTCTCTGATTCTGTTCGGTGGCTTCGGCTGCGACCTCGCCCTATACAGACTCCTCGACTAGATATATCCGTATCCCCCCAAACTCACCTAATAACTAATAGTTCGCTGTCTATTCAACAGCAAAACGGCAGGTTTAATGACAAGGTTAGTGTGACACACTATCCATGGGAGATACTTCTTGACACATCCAGCGACAGTATCAAAAAACAGTAGAGAGATGAACCGGAAGCAAAGGTTGTCAAAGTCAATTATGTCTACCTGCCACATTTCAGTCCATTGTTTGGTCTCCCCCTCCCTATATCTAACACCTTTCTTACACTGGCTCCGATTGGCTCATTCCATGATATGATGTGATATGATCTCTGAGTAACTAATTACACCACACCTTTTATGAAAGCCTTTTGGCTTATCTCTGGTTGGTAAATTACAGTATCAGGGGAAGGCCCTTTTCCTTAGCTTATGAAATTGCACATAAGCTGTTAAAACAATTTTGTTCAAGTGGGTCCATTTTATGTGTTCCCCGCTTTTAAGGTAACTAGCTGTCCTGAGTTTTTCTCACTGTATAAATTGGAACCTATTTGTTTTCCAAGTGTAAGTGGTTGGATAGTCTCATTTCAGTACATTTGAATATTATTCTTTGTTGGAGTTCTCCTTTAGCCCATTTCCTTAGTTATCATCAATGAAAACATGACTAAAATGGCATGAGCTGTTAAAACATTTTGACCAAGTAAGCTCAATCATGTGTTGCTCTGCTTGTTAAAGGGCCATGGTCCGATCGCTTATAGCCTCGCCCCCAGGACCCCAGATTTTACGTGAAATGATCAAAGAAAGCTACTAATATTCTCATTCTCCCTGTGAAATCTTAGGGCTAAAGGATGTTTGGTTTGGATATTATGAGCGAAAATGTGCCCCATTGGTTGACCACTATTAATTTGACACAGTACTAATCATGTTTTTAGCTCTCACATCAAAATGGCTGGTTGAAATATTGACACAAAACTTTACAGATGGGGTTCTGGAGTGAAGGCCATTCTATCAAGATGAAAACTTTATACACTTAAATCGGGTCATTCCCCCTTTAACCCATTGGGCACTACTCCATACAGCTGTATGCTTGTAAGCCCGGGTGGGGGGGGGGTACTCGACACAATTAAATGGGACGTGCCACAAATATTGGTTTCATTTTCAGCCTTTTTGTATATGAATGATGCCTTTTTTCAAGGCAATTTTGGTAAAGAAATGGATGACTTTTTTTGAAATTGTCTTAAATTTGTTGGAAAATATTTTGAAAATGAGCCCAATATCCTCAATCTGATGCCAAAATCTTCCAAATTTGCTAAAAAAGTCAAAATTTTGGGAAAAATGGCAAATTTGTTGAAACTTGCTGAAATACTTCAACATTGAAAACAACTATTATGTATGAAAGGTGATAACATAATGTGAAAAAATCCAAACTAAAATGACAATATGCAAAAATGTCACATTTTGTGGTCCAACTTCAATGCTTATGCGCATGCCCTCATTTCTGCTCGGCAGCATCCAGTAGCGTAGCAGGCGGGGGACGGGTAGGGGCAGGTTGCCACCCCAGAGAGCTTTGACTGGGAAGAAAAGCTTGAAAATCATGCTAAATCAGCCCTTTTTTGCTTGCTCACCAGGAAATTTTCACCTACAACCAGGAAAATTTGCCTCAAAACCACCTCCATCCAGGATATTCTGCCTCAAAACTGGGAATTTTCCCCCTCTGACAAGTGACCTCTGACAAGTGACCCCTGTTACGCCCCTGGCAGCACCATCTTTACTTATAAGAAAAATACCTAAAGGTGCACCACACACGCATATTGCAGGCACAATAGTATTTTGATGCAGAAATGCTCCAAACGATCGAGTGTTTTATAGTTCTCAACATATAGCTTGATTTGTAGAAACAGCACTGAAGCAGGTCTACTTCTTTGATCGATGTGCCTTTGATAAGCAAATGCAATATTAAAGGTGCAACGAGAGATTTCAAATAATAGGTGTCCCTAAAAATATGAAAATTCTTATTTTTGCACTGTTGTAAAGCTCTCTATCAAAAATATACCCATCTGAAAAAAATTAAGCTGAGAACTGTTTCTTTGGTACAAAAATTGTGAAATTTCTAATTTCCTATAGGAGCAAATACAAAATTCAGCCTGTTTCTAATGAAATATAACCATATATAAATCACCTTTTGTTTCCATTTTAAGTTATTTCTGTAGCCAAATAAAAGGCAAGGAATCTATTGAGTGTCTAATCTATATGAAATCACTACATATCACAGAAAATATGGATGACTTGAAATCTCTTGTTGCACCTTTAAACAAGAAAGAAATGTTTTCTATGTTGTTCGAATGTGGAATAAAGGAATGATATTCAATTGACATTATTGATTGATAGAAATGTTTAATCTGTTTTAAAATATGTTTGCAATACAAGCTTTTGCAATTGATTAACGCAGCGCACCAACACACACACACACACACACGACAACTTCCTGGGGCAATCAAGGACAGTATTTCAATTTTGCGTTCATGTTTGCATACAATGCAATTAGATCCACATATTGGTTTTCAACATCTATACTTCACAATTTTAATCAGTTCACTAGAGTGTGACATTGTGTGCGTTTTATTTTTAGACGTAACAATCGTGTTCTGTCATCAAATATCAGGTTGTGTAATATCCATCGGGTTAAGTAATATCGTAACGGCAGAGAGGCACATGGAAGATGGAAAGGAGGAAAATTTCATTTCAATACATTTAAATACTTTCCTTATCATACCCAGCTTTCAGAGAATTCATGCAAACACCCCAGTTTTAATTGTGTATTAGAAAAGGAAAAGAGGATGCGTGTGGTGTTTAGGTTGTATCTGCGTATTAGGATGGGTTGTCTTGCTATGTCGTCAGGTCTGATGGCAACTATGCACTATAGACAGCTGTGAATATCGGGTAACCATGGGTAAAAATAATAAAATAATAAAAATAGGGCCAGCGGTCCCAAACAGGTCATCCGATTATGGTCAAAGAATAGAATTTACGAGAGCAAAAATAATGGACATTCCTATCTGTTACCCCACATAAGGCCCCTTATAGGCCAATCAAAATAGAATGAATGCTGCCTTTAACCCAACACTAATTGCAACAGAATCCCTTCCAAACAGATTGTATTGGAGAAGAATACCTTTTTAAAAACAACATATCAAAAAAGTCTACTAAATCAAAGGAGTGGAACATATATTTTTAAGGGGGGAAGGTTTATACAGGGGTCAAAATATGAAAGTATCAAAAACACGTCGAAAAGAAGGGGGGGGAAAAAGAATTTTTTAATTAGAATTGAGATCCCTGACTGTAGGGGTTTTCGGAAAATGTATAGTTTTGCCTATCTGCAGGTTGTAGTTCAATAGTTATTCGTCAAAAAAGTAGGTTCAAGGTCACAATGGGGGGAAATTTCAGATAGGATCCGTTCGTTATTAAAAATGGTGTCAAAACTGTTTGTCTAATGGTACAGAACCCGAAAAATATACTGGTTTTGCACATCATATATTGTATTCGTTGCATGATTGGAACGCAAAATGTGACTGGGGGCTACAGGGTCTATGGCAGGTCACTAGTCATAGCTCTGTAATTCTATATAGAAAGTTCAAACAAAGAATCTATTTACATCTAGTGGGACAAATTCTAGTGGGACAAATTTAAGAGTTAACACCAGGTCCGATCAAAATCGGACCATTCTATGAATTTTACCCCAGGATGATCTTGAACTGTTATGAGCCTATTGTACTAAAACTGTAACGCGTAGATAGGGCAAACTATACCTTTTTTTAAACCTTGGAGTAGCCCAAGGTATAAATTGGTTATTCATTTAAATGTAGAATTAGAGCAATTCTAAGGTTTCGTACCCCTGTACCAAACGTGCCCCCTTATTCTACTGTTCACTTAGGTGATTTTGGTAGAATTTTAATATATTATTTTTGGACTATTTCAGAGTGTATATTAACACCAAAATTGTTTCTGTTGCAATTTGTGTGGGGTCAAATCATACATTATTGGACTATAATCTCAATGTACAGGCCCATACCAAGTATGAACCTGATCCATCACTTCACTAAAAAGTTACAGGAAGTTGAAAAGTTGTCACAACCAAAAGGGGTATCTAGAGCAATTATGAGCTTAAATGATCCCTGAATGACCTGACCTTCCCATCTGTTACCCCACATAAGGCCCCTTGCTCAATGTATAAGCATACCAAGTATGACTGGATCCAATTCCCTTCACTAAAAAGTTCCAGTAAGTAGTTTCACAGTACGTGGAAAAAGTGTCAAACCAAAATGTCTCCTAAAGTTTTGACACCACACACACACACACACACACACACCACACACACTCATCACACCAACAAACATGCAGACGCACAGACATACACACAATTCATGCCCATAAAGTTTTTCCAACCTGCATCGGAAACAACCTAATAAGAAGCAATGTTTTCTTTCAGTCCTTGGACCTGGACCCAAGTGAATCAGCAACGCAAATGATGCTACATACAAAACCAATTTATTCAAGTTACCCCATTTTTTTTCTTTTTCTGAAGAAAACCAAGAACATGGGATTAGCACATAAATACCGTTCATCATCGCGTTGCTTTCACATCATTTGAAATCGGACAAAGCAAAGTGCAAGGCATTGGGGAATCGTTCTTGTTTCATTGTATCCACACAGACTTTTGAGAAACCTTAGGTGTAAGAGAAGTAGCTCTCCTTTTCTGGACTTTAAACAAACACTAGTAGTAAGGAGTGTAAATCCAAGTTTTTCAATCTGGTTTTGTTTCCTGTGAATGGGGGTGGCTGGATTTACCTCACACTCAAAGCAAAATTTTCCCCAAAAAAACTCCCCCCCCCCCTTCACCCGCTTCATGTATCCTCCATCCGTAAGACCCAGTACCTCCTACTCTCTTCCTTTCACTTGCTCATCCAACCCTCTCACTGCTTTTTTTTTCAAAAAAATTGGAAAATGCAACCAAAAACCAAATTGTTAAAACTTAAATTTATTGAAATTAAATTAAAAAATTTATCCTTAACAGCTTCCATATACCCATGCAACATATTGAACGAACAGTTATAACCTACAAAGCATGCATAAAAACAGGAAATGAGTGTAACTAACATGTGAACTATGCCCATAGAGGGCTCACTTCCTGCACTACCGGCAACGTGCTGGTGATGATGGTGACTATGGTGACGGAATGGAACAGTTCCGAAGCTGTTCAGGAGCTGCCTGCCTGCCGAGAACTACACCTTGCGTACAGGAACTTGCTGGGAAATTATAATAATGAACGGAGAGATGGGACAAAAACCGTGTGCAGAGTAACATCAACATGGCACAAACATTCACTAACACTATTTCACAAATCAAGATCTCTAAAATGCAAATTGCAGATGTGCAAGGTTAACTTCTGAAAAACCAAATCAAAACACCTTGAGGGAATATTATCCATTTATTTGCGGGCTTTCACCCTCTGGCAAGGGCTTCCATTCTTTCGCTTCCCCCCCTGTTCCCCCTCAAATAAATCACCAGAATCCTAAGTGCAGCAGGCCATTTTATATGTACTGTCTGAAGTATGAACAAATTATCAGCCCCTCAAAATCCTCACTCCTGCCCTTTCCTCCATCTCCCCCCCCCATTCAATGTCTAGGTTACAAAACAACCCCTGCTCATCAACAGAAATGGAGACAAACCAGGGTGGATTCCACAAAGACTACAAAGCATCATAAACCCTCTTAAGTCAAACGCATCGCAAGTAATAGGGATTTTTTCAACATTAACTTAACGATGCGTTTGCTTATGATGGTCGTACAATGGTTGAATCTTGGTGGAAATTTCTAACCCCTGATTACTCCTCTGACAAGTCTGACTCAGATATTCGAATATTATTTTTTTTTGTTATACTGAAAAATAGTCAACTAAACTAAAGATATACCTAAATTAGGTTGGTGTGATAATTCGAATTTTTTTTCTTGGGCCCCCTGAACATATGTAGTGGAACCCTACTCTGAACACGAATATAACAATGAAAAATAAATTTGAGGTGGGCACCCCCCTGTACTACCTCTGAAATTTTTCAGAATAAGTTGCTGAATTCGAAGCCTTGCCAGTGTATTTCTTAGGGAAATATATTGGTAGTTATGAAACTCTATCAATAGTAATTTTATGCATGTAAAACTGAATGTTTGCAAAACCTTACACTTCTAAATGGTTTTTCAAGTAACTTTTCTACATTAAAGATATTAATTAGGTCCTACAAGGCCTCACAGTGTCCTAAGTAAGCGTCAAATATAAACATCAAGTTCCCTAATTCTTCACTTGTATCCCAACTGAAGCTATACTGTTAGCTCTTAAAAAGTGCACACAGCTTCATTGAGCTCCCATTGTCGTCTTTCAATGTCACATTGACTATTTTTTAGTATAGGTTGATCTATTTATGTTCAGGAAGCTTCTTGTGATCATTCTGAATCCTGAAAAGATCACTTGTTTTGAAGTGACAAGTGATGTGTGTGTGTCCCATGCATAATACACGTCAAGATACAGGCATGCTGCTACTGGTCCTGTGCAGCCATGTAACTGTTCCTACATCTTCACTGAAAATGAATGCCCACCCATGCATGGTCTTATATTGCCCTATATTGACCAACAGAAACACCGTCAATGAAATGAAGCAATTCATGTAAACTAAAGACCCCCCCCCGAAAAATAACGCAGGCAATGTCTAATACCCACATAGGTTACAAACCATTGATCGGTACATACAACAAAAATATAAAATTATATTAATAGTTTGTTTTCTTCGTCAATTTTTGATACCCCTTCTTTGCAACATTGCGATCATATTGCCAACACAATACCAATTATAAGAAAACATCTCCCCATTTTTAAAAGTTGTACTAAAGGTAAGCCATAGGGTTTTGCCATTTCAGTGAAAGAGCCGTCATTCTCCCGGATTCCCCTTGAAGTGTGTGATGTTTGTGGTATTGTGCCTTGTACTTAATGTCGTCAGTTTTGCAACCTTTTAAATGTGGGACACATTTTGGGGAAAATGGAACATGGGTTTGGGCGTAATTGGGTACAATGGAGCAAGAAGGTGTCAAATTTGCAGAAAACAACAGACTATTGATATCATTTTATTTTTTGGTCCATAGGCCATTTTTTTGTAACTTTAGGCGACGAAAATACAAAACCTGTTTTTACGGGCCCGACCGACCCTGATTTTTCAGTTTGCAGGATTTTTTTTTTTAGTTTTTTTTTTTTCCAAAAAGCATGTAAAATCATCCTTTTTTAGCCCAAATTGTATCAATTTTGCAAATATTTTTAATAAAATTTGTTTGTAAAAATTTTTCATTTTTTCTCTTGATTTTTCAGATTTTGGGGGCTGATTGTAAGCCAATTTGAGCTCCAGAAATAAAAAAAAAGAAAAAAAAAAGAAAAAAAATCGACCAATCCGGCTGACCGACCCTACTCGAACGGTCCGCTCATCCCATAAAAGGGTTTTCTTTTTCGTCGCCTTATTGGGGGTATTTAGACATGTTGCGCTACTTTTTTGGGGTCTTATAATCTAACATACAGTGTATTAACATGTGTGCACATACACTTGCCCCACTAATATTGAGTTTGTTTTATGGCATTCATATAATGGCATGTTATCTCATTTTTACAAGTGGTGAATGTCACTACTTAGGACACCCATCCCATTTTGTTCCACCGAAGGCTACAACATAAAATAGCTGTCAGTCTTAGTTGTTGAGGCATTCCGACCGATCTATTGGAAAAGTGCTTTGTAACTCTGGTCAGTTCAGAAAAGAACAACCTTACTTTAACACCTACACGATGTTTTTCAGGATCATAATCCGAAAGGAACCTATTATTCATTGGCCCAATATTTTCCCTAATTCTTTTGGAATAAAGGTAATTCCGTTATTCGATTATGCTATTTGACGTTTTTAAATGAACGTGCAAGTCATTTCGAAAGAATGACAACCTATATTAGCAAGCAGGTCCAGGAATTCTAGTCCTAACAATTTAATTTTTTCATACATAACAGCATACCTATATGCCTACAAAAGTATGCATACACAGAATTACGACCAATCATATGACAGTAGGACTATGTTTTTCCATCTTCAAGATATGAAAACTAGGTCATAAGAAGCTCATAAAATAGTTACCTCTGACATAGGGAACATTCAATCTAGGTGTGAAAACCACCTCCAGACCACATCCCATTTTATTGAATTCAGGTTTCCGACTTTTCTTAAAAAAATCAAATCTTGAGTCTTTTGATTAAGCAAGAACATATGGATCTTGAAATCTGAGAGGAAAATAGAAGACCTATTGAAAAGTTTCAACTGTCAATACTGGGACCCTCAAATCAGAGTAAACCAATTGATTTTCATTATTTTACTCTGCCGCATGTCAATGCTAGTATTTTCAAATATCTGTTTAATGTTAATTTATCAATAAACAAACAAATAAAGAAGATAAAAAAAGTAAAATTATACATAATTAGCGCGAAACAACTACTAGACACCTACATAATCAGAATAACATAGGTAAATTGCTTCATATGAGAGCCATTTCTCCTTGTCTGTACTTAAGAATCCATAATGTGTCCCTGCCTCCATGAAACCTGTGCAAATTCGGAAACCTTGTTCATCAAAATTTTCAGGGGCACGTACGGGGGGTTCATGCAAACCGTTTTTTTTGAAAAAAAATCTTTTTATATTCTTGATTTGTATTGTGGATACCATATTTGAGGGGGGGGTCTCAAAGTATAAAAAGGTCAAAAATTTGCAAAATACACACCCCCCTACGTAAAATGCACAATTCCGAATTTGAGATGAATCGGATATTTTTCTTTTGATGCCAGTACCAGTTATTTGTAGTAATTACGTCCCATAGGATATGTTTATACACAAAAATTCCGTATCCGGAATTTTATAACAAAGTTGTGATTTTCTATATGAAGGAATCGTTTAAGCTTAGCAATTTCCAACACAGTGATTAGTATATGGACCAGCATTAATGTACAGCAAAAAACACTATTTGTTTTGGAATGTGAGGGCGCCCTCCTCAGGAATCTCTCAGTCGGGCCCTTTCACCCTTTGCAATACTACACTACATCCAACCAATGATTTTTTTGCAATTTTATAAAATCCAGTGCATAGTTTCTTAGAAATAAAGTTTTAACGGCTTAACTTATTATAACAAATATCAAGGGGACAGACAGACAAAACAGATAAAACCAGACAGACATACAGACAGACCTAAGCATTTTGCTTTGCAAGGATGTCCCAAGCAATTTATTACCCACCAAAAAGGGCAGTTTTTGGTCCAGAACCACAAATATTTCTTGCTGTGGAATTCTGAGTGGTGGTACTGGGATGATTGAACTGAGTCTGAGCTCAGGAGCTTCTTTCTTGGAATTGGGGGGGGGTTTAACATTAAACTTTAAATAACAACCATTCCTGGCTTTACGGTTGTAAAATCATCAAATAGTTACCAAATGACTCTTGAGAGTAGGTATTTCCATTAGAATCATCCCAATGTTAATATTTTCAAGAAGTTAATCATACACCACAATGTAATTTCATAACTACTAAGGTAATATTTCCTCCCTATATAATTTTTTGACTTTGATATGCGGTGTGTGAAACACAACAATTTGTGTGTGGTTGTGAAATGATTTTACAAAAGTATGCCGTACAATATACATTATGCCTGATCGAAAAAAGGAAGGAATTAAACACTATCTGTGATTTATATCCGAAAGAGTAAAAATATTTTGAAATCGAAGGAATAGCTTAAAGGTCAGATAATACCTGTAAATACATAAGTACTTTTTCCAACTGAAAGAAATTGACAGAAAAGAAAAAAAAAACAGCAGTTTTCCAAGGATATAATTGCCCATTCAAGGACATGTGTAGAAGTTGTCCTAAGACAGTAAGGACTAAATTTTCTTTATTTGTCCTTATTGAGTTGCATTCTGGTTTTAAATCAATTGCATTTGGATTTTCGATTTCTGATTTACACAATTCACTGATAGTGCCTTTAAATAAGAACCTTATTACTTCCATGGAGATGAAAGCTTTATATGTTTGAGTAACAAGTTGTGTGGAATTTGAGGGTGTCACAAAACAAAAACCCAACAAAAATGACTGGATAATTTTGTCACACCAGATTTATGCCATAGGAAGCATTCTATAATAGATTCCAGTGTTAACAGCTGCAATAGCACACATTCTTTAACAACAGCTGGCACATTCCTAAACAGTGTTTACATTCCTTTCCTTTGTTATCAAAGTGCTACTTTCCAAGTATTTCACAAAAGGCTTTTAAAAATGGGTACAGTATTATTGTAGCACAAAGATCTTTGACTGAAAAAGAATGGAACAAGTTTGGAAGGCCAACTGACTTTGACATAATCTATGGTGTTAAACTGGTATTCAGCAACAAATGCCAACGTCCCCACTCTATTCAATTCAGCTATTTTTAATAAATTTTTGTATTTTGCTGTAGCATGTCTGTGGTCCTCGCTAAGATAAACCATGCAATTATGCAACACAACCAATCGACCATTTAGTCACACCACCTGACCACACCGTATGAAGAATGTGGATGAACATAACCATGATAATCACCATCTCCACAGTACTACTGGGAAGTTGCAAAAACACATCAGCGATGAATAATTAGGCAAACACATTCTCCCACCAACGGACAGGCTCAGTCGAGACGCGTATTTTTAAAATACAAGTGAAATGCCCCTTTTGGTTAGTATATGGAAGACCTAAGAACAATTGTTAATGAATCTATACTTTAAATAGCGGTCTTACTTGGGTGGTTTTTAGTTTTATGGGGTTGTATGGTGTTTCGATTCGGCATTTTAAAAAAAAATTGATAAACCAGCCAATGGGTCTATGGACTATTCAATGCTATTTATTTTTTATGGTTATATAGTTTTCTGTTTTTTTCCTTAAACTTGACTACCATGTGCTCCATTAATTTATTTTATTGCATATAATACATTATCTTATACAAGGTTTCCAATTGGTCTGGCCTAGTGTCCCTGCACTCTCTTGGATAACGAGTGTCCGGTACTTTTTCCACTAGGGTATTTCTGTATTACATGGTGGTAAGGTCGGATCACAAAGACCTTTATTATGACACATAAACCACATCACCGCTTCCTCCAACGAACTCAGACAGACATTTCACACCACAAATACAATAAATACTACATCACCCTCAAGATGTTTACACATAACAATGGGATACCTTTCGATGAGCGAAGGCGACATGGTTCATGTACTCATCCGCATTCCAGCCTCTCCTCACGGATTGGCGTGTGGGTGGGCGACTCAGGTGGTCCGACAACGTAAACTACCATGAGAGGGCCTGCAACGAGATAATGTTTACTTGCGTCAATTTATACCAGACGTGTGATTAACTACTTTGGAATTTTCCGGCTCATGTGTCAGAACTGAGATTTAGTTGCTGTTGGAGGCTGTCTGAAGTAAGGACGTCCTTATTTTGGTCATTCTCGCATACGTTGATTATTACAGTTCTATGCAATGGCATTAACGGCGGCTTTTCGGGTATTAATAACTCCAGGTACTTGGTGTCTCGTTGTACATTCAGATATGGGGTTAATGCATTAAGTGGGTATTTAATGGGTTTGAACATTTTAAGGTGCAATGAGAAGATTTTGAAGGCACCCAAATGTCAATAATAGTATTTCCTATAGATTAACACTCAATAGATTTCTGTACCTGTATTTAGCTACAGAATGCCTCAACAAGAGGGAAAAGAGGTACTTTGATTTGCTTCATATTTCAATATAAACACAGGCTGAATTTTGGTAATTTGTATTTGTACCAAAGAAACATTTCCTCAGCTTAATCCTTTCCGATGGGGATATTTTTGATGGAAACTTCACATCAGGGCAAAAATCAGTCCATCAATTTTTTAGGATGCCTGTTATATGAAATCTCTGATTGCACCTTTAAACCCCCTACCTGGCCGGTTAGTCACAATGAACTATGTGATTTTTTAGCAAACCGGTAAAACAGTGTCCATGGGGCCACTTTCTTTTGACAAGGTATGCATCAGTGACTAAGCCATTCACAAAAGCACCCTAAACAAATATTTTAAAGCTGGAATGTGCACGCCTAACAAAGTCAGTAGCACAGATAACAACCCTAACAAATACTTTCTGAATTTTGACCCTAAACAAGTATCAACAGAGAATTTAGGTATCCCAACAGTTACTTTTCTTTCCTTTCTTCCCCGTACCCTAGACACGCTCAATCATTATTCAGTACCCCTAAATAAGTTAAAACACATACCCCATAACCTTTAACCTTATAATTACAAAGATTACACCTTTTGTGTATTTGTTCACACTACAGACTACATGTATATGGTTGTGTCTGAGTTTAGTGAAAATCAGAAAATACCTGGGAAGGGTTAAGTTTTTCCAAATAAAACAGGGATATCTTTTTTTGGGAAAGTTTCAAACTGGAAGAAATAATTGGGAAAAGTACGGTCCCCAACCATGAAAATCAAAGTATTTTGAGCACATAATACTCTAAACTTGTATCCTTTTTCTTTGATGCTGGACCAACTGCCCGCAAGCTCTCATTTCATAAAATGGACCTCAACTCTAACTTTTATCCTAAGTACTAACATGTGTTGCACATATTGCAATGCTTCTGGGATTTGGTTGCAAACAACTCTGGGTAGAAATAAATCATTATGAATGAGTTGTTTTAGAAAATATTAAATAACTTTGAAGAGTTGTCGTTCTCTTCAATGACAAAATTTGCAAGAAAGATTGTGTATTCATAATTACCGCCTAATCTAAGGTTTCTAAGAGCACAACAGTCTTCAGAATTTTTAAACTTTAAAAATCATGAAATGCACTGCATTGTTTATAAATAACTACAACCACATCTAAATGTCTTATTTTTAAAAGGAACGGGAAAAGTGCTCCAGAGCAAAACTGCCTTGTTTTGTGCTGCCATAACTTGTCACCAATTTGTCATTTATCTCTCCATAGAGATTTTTGAAAAAATTTTTTACGAGCATTTCGATTTTGGGGATGGAACTCTTTCATCACCACATTCCATCACAAAATAAAAACACTGGAAAATTAGTTTTTGTCTGTAATAACCATTAACCTGCATTTGGGATTGAAATTACAGAGGGATATTGAAATTACAGAGAGAGAAAAAATGCTCGGAGGCTTATACATAATCCCGGTTGAGAGCTATAGACCAAGAAATGAATTTGACCAACCTTTCCAGGACTCCTTCATGAATAGAATTTGATAGCTATTCTACTATTTTATCCCCAAATGCCAGACCCATCCTGCTTCTTCCTTGTGTCCTTGATTTGCTAATTGAGAAAACGCTCCCCTAGCCACTCTAGAGGGCAAAGTATAAACAGTAATGTGATAGATCTGCAAGAAGTGTGATGCGTGCACTTTCCAAGAAATCCAAGCACACATTATTGTCTGTAGCACTAGTATCAGGTGTTATTCTCACAGCTACACTTGTTTGTACCTTAGCGACGAAAATAAAAAACCCTGTGAGGCACAGGGATTAAGACGTGTAGAACATGAATTTGTCAGGTTTGCAGGAGTTTGTGTTTTTTAGTTTTTCAAAAAATAATGTAAAAGTCAGACGGTTTTATTAGCAAAAATTTATCATTTTGGCAACTATTTTTAAGAAAATGTGTTTGTAAAAATTTTTAATTTTTTCTCTTGATTTTTCAAGATTTTGAGGGTATTTGTAAGCCCAAATTTTAGCTACAGAAAAAGAATAAAAAAAGAAAAATAGAAAAAAAAGCGCCCAACTTCCGACCGTCCCTACTCGAAAGGTCCGATCGCCCGTAAAAAAGGCCGGGTGAAATTATCGGAGCAGACTTCTGAGGGGGGGTAGTTAGAAATGCTGCGTTACGTTTTGGGGGTCTTTATAATCTCACATACGGGTACTTAACATGTGTGCACATACACTTGCCCAATAATAGTGTGAGTTGTTTTATGGCAGTCATGTATTAATGGCATGTGATCATCAGTTTTACAGTGGTGATGTCACTACTTAGGACACCCCATCCCATTTTGTTCAACAGAAAGGGATTAAAATCATAAAAAATATCTGTCAGTCTTAGTTTGTTAGGCATGCCGACCATCTATTGGAAAGTGGGTTGTAACTCTGCGTCAGTTCAGCAAAAGAACAACCCCCCTGAATGTACATACACGAGGTTCAGGATCAATAATCGGAAAGGATAACTAGCATTCAGTGGACCAATATTTTCATAATTCTTTGGAAATTAAAGGTAATTCCAATATTTCGATAATCTATTAGACGTTTTTAAATGACTTGCAAGTCATTTCGAAAGAGACACCCTATATAGCAAGCAGGTCCAGGAATTTTAGTCTACAATTTTAATTTTTCATACATAAAAAGCAGGACATATATGCCTACAAAAGTATGCATACACAGATTAAGACCAATCCTATGACAGTAGGGACTATGTTTATTCAGATATGAAAACTAGGTAATAAAGAAGCTTATAAAATGTAACTCTGAACATAGGGAACATTCAATCTAGGTGTGAAAACACCTCCCCAGACCACTCCATTTTATTGGAGTCAGGTTCTGAATTTCTAAAAATTCCAAAATCCTTGGTCTTGATTAGCTAATAACTATATGGAATCTTGAAACTCTGAAAGAGGAAAATAGAAGAACATTATTGAAAAGTGTCAACTGTCAATACTGTGACCGTGAATATAGTAAACCAATCATTTCATTTTAATAAATTGCCGCATGTCAATGCTGGAGTTCAAATATATTTTTAATTATGTCTTAATTAATTCAATTATATTTGACGAAGTCAACAAATTAAATTAAACAATAATTAGCTGCTAACACTACTAGACACCTACATAATCAAATACATATGGTAAATGCTTCATATAGCGGCATTCTGTACTGAAGAATGCCATAAGTCGTCTGTAATGAAACCTGTCAAATTCGGAAACCTTGTCAGCAAAATTTTCAAGGGGCACGTACAGGGGGTTATGTAAAAGGGTGGTGAAAACAAAAAGAGTGGAAGAGAGATGGATGGGAGAGGGGGAGAAAATAGGGGGATCGGGGAGGTACCTGGGGGGGTATCAAATTTAAAAAGTCAAAAATTTGCCAAAATACAACACACCCCCCTACGGGTAAAATTGCACAATTCAGAAATTTGAGATGGAATAGGATATTTCGTTTTGATGCAGTAAACATTTATGTGTAGTATTACGTTCAATAGGATTAATGTGTATATAACAAAAATCCGGATCCGGAATTTTATAACGAACAGTTGTGATTTTCTATATGAAGGAATTCGATTAAGCTTAGCAATTTCACACGTGATTAGTATATGGACAAGCTTAGGTACATGCAAAAAACACGATTTTTGGAAAAATTGAGGGCGCCCTCCTCAGGAAATCTCGGTCGGCCTTTAACCTTTTCAACTACAATTACATCCACCAATGATTTTTGCAATTTTATAAAAATCCAGTGCATAGTTCTTAGAAAAAAGGGGGGTTTTTTTGAACGGCTTAACTTATTATTAACACATATCACCACCGGGGACAGACAGACAAGCAGACTAACAGACAGACAGACAAGGACAGACTAAGCATTTTGCTTTGCAATGAGTCCCAGCAAATTTCTTACCTCAACAAAAAAGGAGTTTTTGTCCAGACCACAATATTTCTGGATGTTTGGAATTTGAGTGGTGGTACTGGGTGATTGAACTGAGTCTGAGCTCAAGGAGCTATTACTTTCTTGGGAATGTACATCATTAAACTTTAAACAACCATTCATGGCTTTAGGTGTAAAATCATCAAATAGTGACAAACTTAATCTTGAGTAGATATGACCTTAGAATCATCCCAATGTATAGTTCAAGAGTTTACACCACAATGTAATTTCACTAATATATTAATACTTCTCCCATATATAATTTTTGACTTGTGAGTATGCGAGTGTGTGAAACCACCAACAATGTGTGTGTGTTGTGAAATTGAATTTTAAAAATTATGACGGGACAAATAAAGGTATGCTGAGGAAAAAAAAGGAAATAGGAATTAACACACTATCTGTGATTTATCGAAACGAGTAAAAATAGTTGACAATATCAGGAATAGCTTTAAAGGTTAAGGATAAGTCTGGTAGAATACAGAAAGTTTACTTTTTCCCAACTGAAGAATTGACAGAAAAGAAAAAAAAAAGCAGTGTTCCAAGATATAAAGTGCCATTCAATTACATGTTGTAGTAAGTGTCGTACAGACAGTAATGACTAAAATTTCTGATTTTGTCTTATTAGGTTGCTTCTGGTTTTATCAATTGCATTTTGATTTTGCGATTTTTTGATTTAGCATATCACGGATAGGCTTTAAATAAAACCTTATTACTTTGCCATGGGAATATGCAAAGTTTATATGTTGAGTAACAAGGTGTGTGGAAATTGAGGGTGTCACAAAAACAAAAACCAAACAAAAATGACTGGAAATTTTTCCCAGATTATGCCATAAGAATTCATTCTATAGTATTCCAGGTGGTAACAGCTGTATAGCACATTCTTGGACAGCTGGGCAAACATTCTAACAGGGTTAATTCCTTCCTGTGATGCGTAAATTGCTACTTCAAAGTATTTCACAAAAAGGCTTTAAAAATGGGTTACAGTATTATTTTGTAGCACAAAGATCTTTTGACTGAAAAAGATGGGAAAAAGTTGGAAATGGCCAACTGACTGGACATGAATCTATGGTTAAACTGTATCAGCAAAAATGCAAGTCCCACTCTATTACATTTGGCTATTTTAAGAAATTTTGTATTTTGCTGTAAGCATGTCTGTTCTTCTCTAAGATAAAACCATGACATTATGCAATCACAACCAATCGACCATTTAGTCACACCACCTGACCACACACTTATGAAGAATGAGGATGAGAATTACATGCTAATCACCATCTCACAAGTACTATGGGAGTTGCAAATAAACCCATCAGTGATGAATTAATTAGGCAAACACATTCTTCACACCACGGAAAGGCTCAGTCGAGACGCGGTATCTACAAGTGAATGGCCCCTTTTGGTTAGTATATGGAAGACCTAATACAGTGTGAATGAAGTCTTACTTGCGGTCTGAATTGGGTGTTTTAGTTCTAAGGGGGTTTGAGATGTGGTTTCGATGTCATTTAAAAAAAAAAATTGATAAACCGCCAATGGTAGTATGGACATATGCTATTTCTTTTTATGGTTAATATAGTTCTGTTTTCCTTGAAACTTGAACTACTATGTTCTCAGTAATATTTTATTGCATATAATTACATATTCTTAGTACAGGTTACAATGGGTCTGTGCTAGTGTCTGCAACTCTCTTTGGATACTGTGTCTGGTACTTTTCAAACGATGGATATTACGTAATTACATGGTGGTAATTCGGTCACAAAGACCTTATTATGACACATAAAACCACATCATCCCCAACGAACTCAGGACAGACATTTCCACCCCAAAGGACAGAAATATACACACCCTCATGAGGTTTACACAATACAAATGGATACCTTTCGATGAGGCGGAAGGCGACAATGGGGGGGTTTTTTTTTTTCCCAAAAATTACTCATCCGGCCATATTCAAGGCTCTCCTCGCGGATTGGCGTGTGGGTGGGCGACTCAGGTGTCCGACAAACGTAAACTACCATGAGAGGGCCTGAAACGAGATAATGTTACCTTGGGTCATTTATAACAATAAGTGTGATGTAACTACTGGATTTCAGGCTCAGGTGTCAGAAATGGTAAGCCGCTGTTGGAGGCGGTCTGAAGTAAGACGTCTTATTTGGTCATTCTCGCATACGTGGATGATTACAGGTTCTAATTACATGGCATAACGGCGCTCGGGGCATTAATAACTCAGACTTGGGGTTCGGTGTACATACAGATATGGGGTACTGCATTATGGGGGAGTTAGGGGTTGGAGAAACAATTTAAAGGTGCAATGTGAGATTTTGAGGCACCCAAAGTGTCATAATAGTAATTTCCTATAGTTAGACCATCAATTAGATTTCTTCCCGTGTATTTAAGCTACAAGAAATGCATACAAACAGAGAGAAAAGAGGTAATTTTGATTTCTCATATTTCAATATAAAACACAGGCTGAATTTTGTATTTTGTATTTGTCCCAGACACATTTCTCAGCTTAATCACTTTCCGATGGGGATATTTTGATGGAAAACTCACATCAGGGCAAAATAAGTTTACATTAAAATGTTTTAGGGATTTGCCTGATATATGAAAATCTCGATTGCACCTTTAACCCCCTACCTGCCGGTTGGTCACAATGGAACTATGTGATTTTAGCAAACGGGTAGAACAGTGTCCAGGGGGCCACTTTCTTGTTGACAATAGGTTCATTCAGTTGAATAAGCATTCACAAAAGCACCTAAACCACATATTTTTCAAAGCTGGAATTGGCACCCTAAACAAATGTCAGTAGCACAGATAAAACTATTACCCTAACAAGACTTGCTGAATTTTGACCCCTAAACAAGGCTGCAACAGAGATTTAGGGATCCCAAAAACAGTACTTTTCTTTCCCCGTACCCTAGACAAGCAATCAATGCAATTACTGCAGTACCCTAAATAAGTAAAAACACATAAACCATAATCCCTTTAACCTTATAATACAAAGATTACTACTGTTTTGTGTATTTTGTCACACTACAGACTACATGTATATGGGGTGTGTCTGAGTTTAGTGAAAATCAGAAAAATACCTGGGGAAAGTTAAGTTTTCAACCAGGGGAATATCTGGGGAAAGTTAACTGGAGAAATAATTGGGAAAAGTCCGTCCCCAACCATGAAAATCAAAGTATTTTGAGCACATATACATCAAACTTTGTATCGCTTTTTCTTTGATTCGGACCATAAATGCGCAAGCTCTCATTCATACAATGGACCTAAACTTCTAACTTTTTATCCTAAGTACTGACATTTTTAGCACAGTATTGCACTGCATTATGGGATTGGTTCACACCACCTCTGGGTATAAATAAATCATTATGAATGAGTTGTTTTAGAAATAATTAAATAACATTTGAAGGTTCTTCTTCAAATGACAAAATTTGCAAGAAGATTATGTATTCATACATTACCTAATCTAAGGTTTCTAAGAGCAACAAACCATTGCAAAATTTTTACCTTTAAAAAAATCATGAAATGCACTGCATTGTTTAGTAGATCTACACCACATCTAAATTCTTATTCTTTAAAATAACGGGAAAAATTGATCCAAGCAAAACTGCCTTGTTTTGTGTCTGCCATAAATTGTCACCAATTTCAATTTTATCTTCCATACGAGATTTTGAAAGAAAAATTTTTACGAGCAATTTACTTTTGTGGATGAAACTCTTTCACCAAATTCACAAAAATTAAAACAGTGAAAATACGTTTGTCTGTAATACCATTACTGCAAGTGGGATATTGAAATGGACGAGGGCTATTGAAATTACGAGAGAGAAAAAAATGCCGGAGGGCTGTATAATAATACCGGTTGAGAGCTATAGACCCAGAATGAATTTGACACCTTTCCAGGACTCATTCATGAATAAATTTGATTCTATTCTACTATTTTACTCCCCAAATGAGACCAATCCAGCTCTCCTTGTTAACTTGATTGCTATTGAGAAAGAAAACAGCTCCCCTAGCCAACTCTAGAGGGCAGAGTAAACAGTATATGTATAAGATCTCAAGAATTTAGAATTTTGATGCGTGCATCTTCCAATAACCAAGCAGGCACATTTTGTCTGTAGCACTAGTATCAGGTGTTAATTCTCACAGCATAACAGCTTCGGTTTCCCATGAAATTCAACATGGCAGTTAATCACCTGTTTGCCTTGTTGTAATGGGGCACTAATGGGGCCCTTCAGTCTAACACATGCATATTTTATGTTGGGTAATTGAGACATGGGGCTTATTAAAAGAACATTTTCTTTATCCCTCTGCCATTAAAATGGATTTGTCGAGGGAGGGTTCAATTTTCTCATTTTGCGGCACGTCTGATAACTGCCCATTCAAGTTTCTGTTGAAATTCATATGCATGGGTAGTTTGGGTACATTTGCTTTTTTTATTGGGCAAGTGTTGCTTTGGTTCCTTCATATTCACAAATGAAATAAGGCTATGGAACCATTGAAGTTAAAAAAACAGAACCAAAGCAATATTACCCTTTACACAGGGAGTTTCCGTAAAAACGAGACCCATCTAACACTTTTTTTGACACACATGAATCGGAACCCTTAACAGAATTAAACCTGTGCTTATTCTGTTGAAGGGTTTCCGAATTCATCCGGTGTGTCAGGAAGAAAAGTGTGTCAGAGGCAGGTTACGGAAACTCCTCTAACAGTGTTACAGCAATTAAAACAAGATATAACCAAATATATCCACTACCTTTTATGTATTCTTTACACTCAATAAGTGGTGATGTAAAAAAAAAAGAAAGGCGGCAGATGCTTGTGTTGAGGAGAAATTGGGTTCATATGATGAAGGATGAGAAGGATGGGAATTAAGAAAGAAATGCTGAGATAAATAATACTATATGTGGTCCAACGCCTCATCTGCAAATGCTTCCTCAACTACAAAACGATCTTGGCAGATTTTGGCCCCAAATCATGGCCTCCAGGAGCAGATATTTTCAACTCGTCTCATAGGGGGATGATTCATTATTATGTGGTGTGATTTATTCCGTTAATGTTATATTGAAGTATTAAAAAGAAAGATCTTCCTGCCGGCATCGGATTGAGCCCCCCCCTGGCGTGTGTCTGTGGGCGTCGTCTTGTTATGCTAAGTCGTGGGTTTCGAATCCACTTCCAGGAACAAAATTTCTTAGTTTATGATTGTATTGTATTTTAGAGTTGGAGATTGCCGAATCATAAACCATAAAACAATCAGAGTGTGGATTGTGAAGAGAAAAATATTGAATAGCTGCCCTTATGAGATAATAAGACTGGTCATGGTCCTGGAGCTTGATTTCGGGCCGTCAGAATCTCGACAGTGCAAAAAAAACCCAATGTGTCAGGCATCTGCGACAATACTGTGTACTGGTCTCACAAGAGAGAAGGCTTACTTATCTAACTAATCAGCAAAATGTCTTGCAGTGGTCCGAGGCCTGTATTCCAGAAAGATGTTTAGAGCATTTTAAGCTAAGCGAACATTTATCTGTGAGATAAACATACCACTTAAAGTGACAGGAGGAGATTTTTTTAGGATATGAATTTCTCTCAATTTCACGGATCGGTTGTAGACCACCTACCGAGAACGTTTGCCAGGTTATTGGGACAAACAGGTGCAAAGAAAACCGCAACTTGTTTTGAACTTGTCTGCTATCGTAATCGTTCACCATAGAAAACCATGCTTTGCAACTTTCTGTCGTGCACAACAGAAACTACTGAATCATAATCTTATACATAAAGACAGCGTATTCGGCTTATCAATTCAGGTGTGATCTATTACATTGAAAAGCATTCCAAAATGAAAAAACCTAGGTTCAAAGAAAAATTGGGGGCACTTCTTCTGGAATCTCTCATGGTCTAGTAAGTAAGCGCAATTCCAGAAAGAGTTTAAGTTAAACGTAATTTACTCCGGCTAAAATGCCCTAGGTCGGAGCTCGTTTAAGAAGTGAGTTTAAGAAGTGTTTTTTAGTGCGTGTTTTCGTAAAGTGCACAGCTCATTGCACTGTCCAATTTGCAGCAGCAATGAACACTCATTCCTCCCCAGCTGGTGTGCACCCTGAAAGCCATAATACTATTTGTACGCTCAATTACAATTAAGGCACGATAGGATCTTCTGTACACTGCTAGAATCTTAAAGAGACATGAGGAGGATTCCAGGAAGTAAGCGCCCCCAATTTTTCTGAACCCCGGTTTTTTACATTTTGGAATGCTTACCAGATCACATCTGACGTGAATAAGCCAAATAAGCCGTCTTATGTAATGAAGATGATGATTTAGTAGTTTCTGTCATGCCACGACGAAAGTCAAAGCAGGGCTTTCTATGGGGAACGAGGAACGCGATAGCAGGCCAAAGTCAAAAAAGGTTGCGTGGCGTGGGGGGGGGGGGGAGGTTTTTAAGTTGCACCGTTTGTCCAATATAAACCGTCGAAATGTTCTCGGGAGTGCAACCGATCTAGTGAAAATTTAGAGAGAAAACGTATCCTAAAAAAATCTCCTCCTGGTCACTTAAATAACAAACGGTGTTATAGAGTTTAAAGCTTCTGTTTACGTAGGATCATCGGATAAAATGTTCTTACAGTAAACAATGCCCTAAAAAATAAAACCCCCTGAATCAATTTCGTCCAAACTGAATATGGTAAGGATTGAACTCTCCTCCACAATTGTTGGCATTTTCAATGGACTGCATGATTGTTTAGTGTGTTTATTTATTTTTTAAAAATTCCCTAATTTTTTCAATAAAAATAAGTTTTCCCAGCCTAAATGGAAGGTGCTTTTAAGCTGGAAATTAGGGATGTGTGTATGAAACAAAATACCTAAAATCTCACGGCTGGCTTTTTTTTTTTTGCATCAAGTGTTTAATTCGTTAGAAAAAAATATTTAGGGAAAAATAATTTAGGGAAAATTAGAAACACACTATTTCAAGATAGAAACACTCAATCTGCAAAATCTAAATGAGAATTTTCTAAATTTGATTTCCTTCAGTGACACCTTTTCATCACCAAGGGAGTTGTAGTTTATTCTAGGAAAATTATGAAAAGTGGATACTTCAGTAATTCTAGAAGTACTTCAACAAAAAAATGTGTTGTTTGCGACCACATGTTCTTGTTTTTGATGATATACAGAAAAGTAAATAATTGTATGGAATTTTGATATTGCTTTAACATAAAAACAAAACACTGATCTTATAACTCATCAATTACTTGAGAAATAAATTGAAATAAAATGTGTAGTTTTCAAAAAAATGCCCATTTTGGAATTTTTTATCTGCCAAAAATCAGCCCCTGGACAAAGTATAGGGGAATTGAAAAACGTATTCCGTGACAATCTTCTCTAAAACGCCTTTTTGGAACAAAATTAAACATTGGGGCACACGTTCTTTCACATATACCAACATTTCATGAGAATTTCAACAAGAGCTGGGATGAAGCATAGCCGATAATCCTACCTTAAGTAACCAAATAGTTATAAAAAAGATTTTTTTTTTTTTTTTAAAAGGTTTTGCATTAAAGCAATTTTAAACGATGTCGAATTTAAGCTTAAAAACGCCGCTTAGTTAAACAAGTTCTTAGAAGCGGGCCCGAGTGTCTAAACAATGTCGGTCTTGGTTTCATTTTTGAGGACACCCTGTATATATTTTAATATTAGCAATTTTGTTGCTACAGTCTGTATGTGTAGCCTCAATGTGGTTCTTGCAAAATATGAGGGCGGGGGCAGCAGTTATTAAGCTGTCTTAAAGGATCACTTTGGGTTGCCATATTCACATCTTTGACCCCATGCAAATTGCCTCTATTTTTAGACAATTTAAGCAGTCGTGACACAATTTTAACATTTGATATAAGTGGGCATGCAAGAGCTATTATCTCTGCGAAACTCAGAAAAATCCATTGCGGGAATCTGGACATATAAGCCTACAAAGGTCAGAATTCGTAGTTCACAGCCCCATCTATATAACAATTTGCCATAGAACAGACGGTAAACTAGATTTTTTCAGAGAAGAAAAAATTATTTTCCCGCAATGTGAATGAAATTTCATAAATTTACACGGATGCAGTAATGGGACAATAAATAAACCAAATCGGTTGTCAAAACTCTGTCACCGACTCCCCCATGATATTTTTTGGTTTATTCTGGTTTTGTCATAAATAAATGAGACTTTCAAACAGTTGTGAATTGAATACGTTGTCTGCTGCCATCTGGTGGCAGTCCCTACATGGCGACCAATTCAGGTTAGGTGAGGGAGGAACCAAATGTTGTGTAGAAATGTTGGGAACACAGTCCTTTTGTACGAGTTGTGTGAGATTGGTGATAGTGTATGTGAGTGAGACATGGGGTCTGAGCGAAAATGAGATGGGAATTTGATAAGGACAGTTGAGAGTGAGTGTGGTTGTGAAATTGCTGGATAGAAGAAAGACTATGAAGACTGATTGCAGAAGGTGGGTTTGAAGAAGCGGTTGGGACGGTTGGGGAAGGCGAAGAATTGGTATGGGCAGATGCTGGGGAAGGGATGATGAGAATTATTTAAGAAGGCCCTAGTTCGAGGTGGGGGTTCAAGGAGGAGGGGATGAATAAAGAAGACATGGAAGATGCAAGCTGAGGAGGAGAGTAGGGGGGTCGGGTTTGAGGACTCAAGGATGCACTGGACTCACTGCAAAAGTAGAGGAGGGGATAGGGCGATTTTGTGTGAGGGTGAGGGTAAATCCAGCCACTCTCGTTCATGTGGACAAAACCAGACTTAAAGTGGAATAATGGCTTTAAAAAAATATTCAGACATAATGAAAAGGACCCTTACTGAAATCACTTCCACAAGTTTGAAAACAATTTGATGTGTACATTCTGTAAAAACAGGAAAAACAGGAAAAGTTCCAGAGGGGGAGGTGGCAGTTAATTTGTGGCAATTTCTGGAAAAAAGGATGCTGACATTACTGAGAGCATTTACCAAACTTGAAAAGAGCTGTCATCAGCTCACGACCATTGCTATTGTAATGTGCTAATCCAGGCAATCAATCTTTCACTTGCCAGATCAATATCTTACTACAAGCCTAAAGTACAATGCCTGAATCCTGGTCTGAATGCTTTGATATTGTGTCAACAAAACATGCTAGATACACTGTAAATTCTGTCAGGGATGTTCAACACCTTGGTTTTCTGTTCCAGAAAGTGCCACGAACTGCCACCTTCCCCTCTGGAACTCTTTCTGTTCTTACTGTTTTTCAAACTTGTGGAAGTGATTTCAGTAAGGGTCCTTTTCATTATGTCCGAATATTTTTTATGCCATTATGTAGTTCTTTAAAACTTTGGATTTACTATTACAACTACAGAACATATATAAAACTCTACTTCTACATTTTTGGTTTAATGTACTCTGCTTTTCTTTTTATAACATTCCGTGCCAATTTTCAATAACCGTACTCGACTTTATTTTCACTACATTCCAAATTTATCACGTCGTCTCTATGAGGTGTAGACTCGACTTTGCTTATTTTACAAAGAAATTGGTTTTTTGCCAGAAAACGATGATCGCTATTCCTTGCAAGTTTAGAGTGACAGTTATGCACAATGAAATAGTCCATGTCCCAGTTAATCAGAAATACAATACTTTATACCGTATGTGACTGGCTGAACCTATATTTCTACATACTGCCAAAGTGAAAGAAGTTTTATGTGCAATAGTTGTTTGCAGGAAGCTTGGAGACTTTTCTTGCAAATTGATTTTTGTGTTTGAAATAAACATGAAGCACAAGTTCTTTACAATGCAGAACCTAATACGCTTTCCACTTTAGACATCAAAAACAATAAAACATTTCCATTGGAGACCCAATGGGAAAGATTCCCATAGTGAGTTTTTTCTGCATCGCTTTTTTGTAGAGGTTATAGATCTTGCATGTCCCTACTTAAAGCAGTTGTCAAAATTGTGGTACCACTGCTTACAAATTGTTCTAATATGTGAAATGTTCTAATAACGTAAACTAAAATAAGGTGGAAAAGCAAAATTTTCTCTACAAGCAAGAACCTTATATGCTTTCCATTGACATCCAAAATAAATACTAAAAAACTATTTCCATTTGGAGGCCTATGTGGCAAGATTCCCATAATGAATTTTTTGATTTTAAACAGAGGTAAGCTCTTGCATGTCCGTAGCGTACTCTATACCCAGGTTGTCAAAATTGTGTAGCCCCTGCTTGAAAATTGTCTAAATATTAAGACTGAAGAAAAACAGTCAACTATACCTGGAGTAGTGAGGTTCTCCGGGACGGTTACCTACGACCCATAACCATAGTCATCAGGGCCCGGGCTGTCTCCTGGTCCGCAAGTCACGAACGCTCCTCGGTATTCCCTGCCTGTGATGGACTTTCACTGCAAGCAAAGAAAACCCAAAAATACAGAACGTCTCATTGAAAAGTTTGCTTTTTTTAAAAGTTGTCTACCAATGCTGAAGCTATATGGCTGGAGTACCCAATCTCACTTACTGTCCAGCACTGTTTCTTGATGGATTTGGATCACATGTTTGCATGGAGAAGTCTGTTTAGCTCAACATTTTGACAAATTGTATGCAAGTGTTAACCTAATGAGCTAACAGGGGCATCGGGATCAAGTCAAAATTTTGTGAATAAGCTTTTCTCAATGATATCTAGTGCACCCCCGCGAATAAAGCAGAAGTTCCTGAAATCAAAGAATACATCTTTAAATTACTTGCATATTACTGCATTAGCATTTTTGATTTGTTTAACTTACCTTGCACTATTTAGTCTTAATTCCAACTTTCAGTGTCTCTATCATTGTCATTGTAATACTTCATGACTTATCATATGAGCTAATTACATTAATAACTGGCAATGGCACTGCACGAGGTGCCTACAAAAGGTGCAGGTGCCATGTGATTGGTGCTATTAGTGCTGGTAATTGAGTGCTTGGCACCACATGTAATATTTTGATCCAATGCCAGTAACTTGTTTCTTGTTGTTTATCCTCCTGTTACACCCTGTAAATGTGTGGATAATGACACTGAATCAACACCAAAATCAGTGTTAAATTCTCTTTAAACATCACTCCCATCTCTAAGCACACAGAAGCATTTCAACTTTAACTCGTAATCATTAAATATCTGTGTGAGATTCTTCCCCTCAGCAATACATTCGGGCAGCATTTGTTGTTAATATTCCTGCACAAATCTAGCCCATTCTATCAAGCTATGACTGAAGACATTGAATTTGGGAATCTCTGCTAAATAAATCCTGTAACACTACTATACCTGATGCCCTCTCTGGTTAGCTTAAAATTGTCGAAATAAGCCATTCGCATTTATTATGGCATTTGTGTCAGAGAGCTTTTTCAGCGATGCTGCTTAAAGAAAACACCCTGAGGATGATTTCCCGAGCAACCCCCAATTTTTGTCGGAACTAGGTTTTTTACATATTGGGAATGATTACCAAGGTTTAGATCACACTGAAGTGAATAAGCCGAATACGCTGTCTTTATGTAATAAGATGATGAGTTAGTAGTTTCTTCGTGCACGACAGAAAGTCAAAGCATGATTTTCTATGGGAAAGATTACGTAGCAGGCAAGTTCAAAACAAGGTTTGTGGTTTTCTTTTGCACCTGTTTGTCCAATAAACCTTCCAAACATTCTCGGTAGATGGTCTACACCGATACAGTGAAATTTGAGAGAAAATCATAATCATAAAAAAATCTCCTCCTGTCACTTTAAAGTGGCATTGGGGTTTCAAATTTAAGGGTTAATTCCCAGGATATGGTAGTACCCAATTATTCTGTTGGGTGGAGAAACAGAGGGAAAGTGCGTTCCCCAAGAAACACATGCAAATCACAGTACCATGACTGAAATCACTGCAGCACCATTACTGTTATTACAACCCTGGTTCATACCCATGTAAAATTTAACCTTCATGACAATTCCACTTATCACTACAAAAAAAACGTCAGGCATATTTTTGGAGTGACTGCCCCCCAACCCTGGATGTCTGATGATTTTAAAAAAAAATAAATATTACAAAATAATATTACAAAGAACATTTGACTACTTTAATAATGATTTAAAATATCCATGCTAACTCACAGGTGACCCCCAGAGGTGTTTTGAATCAATCCCTGATGCATAGCAATCAGGCTTCGAATTACACGGGGTGCAAACTGCACGGGTGCATGTAACTTTCTCTTTGTGACATGAACTTTTCTTTCCTGCGTGAACGCCGTGCATGTAAAGTCTTAAAACTCGTGAATCCATAAAATAGCAATTTAGCTAATTTCATAGACCTTCAGTGACTGCTGAATGATTAAATTTGGAAATGACTACCGATAGTGCGAAACTCGAAACTGTACCTGAGCCGATAGTAGTAACAGATGTTTATTTTGATCTACAATTCGACCACTGGGACATCCCCAAATTTGATTCCCAATTCATCACTTCACCCTATTTACCACGACCGTTGGGGAGAGCCAGCGGAACAATAGGGCCTCCGGAAATTGACCCTCTTCGTAGTATTCGAGAAATTAGCGAACCCCCAATCCCGAGTGCTTGAATGGAAGAAGTAATATACTACTGACCGGTCCACACGGCCGTACTTGTAGAATGCCGGCGGACCAACGCATTACACGTGGTTTGACCATAGATTTACTCGGAGAAAGATCAGTCACTTGCACTACCGCGTTTGTTGCAACATCCACCCTTGAAACCAAACAATATTAATGTATCGCAGATCGAAAAATGTTCACTTGTACGTGTATTGAGTAATCTGATCAAATTATAGACTTGTAATCATAAGTGCACCATCAGCTCAGTAGAATGGGAATATAGCTTGTAAATTACGCCGGGAATGGCCGCGCAGTTGGACGATTTAGTGGAGCGTTAAATTCCTTGGTAGTTATAAATCTTTGGACTGTGATTTCGTGAATTTCATTCATAAAAGTTTGGCATTCCGAGCGCTTCGTTCTGTGATTGTAAACAAAACACATGACACCGAAAAAGGTTGCAAAATCCTCTCAAAAATACATATTTTCCATGTGGAAATGTTCGCGCAGTCCCAGGTGGATAATTGTCAGATTCAGGGGCCAGGTACTGCTCAATTTCCGGGCGAAAGGAGGCAGAATCGGCAAGCTAGTGCACGTGAGTGATTAAAGGGACAAGCCGAAAACGGCCGAATTCGGAAGGGCATCCCGAGCATGAAGTGGATGTCACTGCCCCAGATTCAGAACCTCTCGCAAAAATTCGAAGAAATGCGTGGAAAAGTGACGGTAAGCCGCATCATTCCAAGAAAAAATGCGGGTTCGGCAATCAGTGGCTGAGATATAATGATGGAAAAATGTACTGTACTGTGTGTAGAGATTTTGATTAATCCAATAAGAGGAACGCATTCCTGGAGGGCTGTACTTCGTTACGATTTTCTAATGTAACATCCACAAGGAGCCAGTGAGGGGGGTGATCATAAGCGAGCTCAGGAGCTAGGGATGTGTTCAAAAATTAAACCCAAAGAAAACCAATGGAAAAGCAGTTGACTAAAGTAGGTGCTGCGGAAATAGAACGAATGAAGAAATTATTCAGAACCAGTTTTTTATTATTGCACAAAGCGAAAAGGCCGTAAACTGATTTTAAATCATTAATGGAACTTCAGCTGACCAATTTCGGAAAGCATCATAATCCAGCGAATATGAAAAACATCCCTAAATGATAACGCGTGCCATCAGTCATCGAGGACAAGATCGGATATTTTAGATTAACCGTGAGTCTCAATGAATTCCAATAGCTTCATTAGCGTTGTTCATGCTTGACGGTTAGCACGACAGAAGTCATACCGCGCAAGAGATAATATACATAACAATGTTTCAAGGGTAACACGCCCAGTTACGCAATTGGTTACATTTAAGTCTGTTCCAAAGGCCATGCTGAAAATTAACCAAAGCTCCACTGACACGTTGCAAAGAAAACTGAATTTGGTGATTGGAACAAAATTCAGGTCTTGCTGCTTTGATGGAGCTTCCGTCATGTTAGGGGAATTAAGTGGTGTAGCTACTAGGTGGTACAAAGATGACTGCCGCAATATTATTTCCAGTACATTGCTGGCCCATCGGCAGAACTAGCCATTTAAAGATATGAAAACCTGGAGATTACAGAGGTCACAAGTATAGAGTCAAAAATGCAGTCTATGTAAAGTTATACAAACCCTCACGATCAAAGTGGACCGCTCTTCAAGATGCAGGCAAAGTTCTAAAGATGCGTGTGAAAAGGCAAGTTAAAAAATTAATTGGAAACCAGATGGCGGCTCACCCTCAACGTGCACTGGATGTCTTGTAAATAACAAACTGGGTGCTATTGTGTGCATCGTGAAAAACCGCAGCCAGACTGGAGACAGCAGTGGGGGGAAAAGGAGAAGGCAATCAATTTGTTGACAATCTTGAACATCACAAGCAGTTCATCTACTCATGAAACTTTATGCTTGCCAAACTTTCTTCCATGTCAGCATATCCCTTACTTGCAAAAGAACACCACCACCGTTGATGTGGTTATGGACAAAATAAGCGCAGTGAAGGCTAGGTTGAATTCAGTAAAGATCCTGGGAATCTGTACTGAATGACAGAGTTGATAGTGGTCCAGATGGTCGCTGAAGTACCAAGGTGAAAGCCTAAGTGGTTCCTAAATAACTGGCCAGAGCCCACACGGACAGCGCAGTACAGGCTATGGCAACAGGAATTGGAAAGTGATCTGCCTAGACAAAAGAAGAAAAAAGTGATCACTACTGCAGAAAAGATTATTACAGGGACAATAGAGAATATTGAATTGGTTTCCGTCTTTGCTATCACATAAATAGTTCAAGCATGCAGCAAATTGCCAAAACCAGCGAATTGGCCAGATTCACATGAGCTGTTGTCCATCTTACGGAGAATGTGAGGTCAGAGATTATTTTAACACTCGCAATATACTGAAAAAGAGGCCATGTCCAGCTTGAGTCATGCCCAACTCAGTGGTGGAGTAAGTTTATGTCAAACAGCGTAGAAGAATGACCAACTACAAACAAACCAAGCACACGGCGACTATGTGGGGGCAGAAATTCTCGCTGACCAAGAACTAGATGGAACGCTGTTTCATGATATAATTAGTTATCCGCCATACCTAGTTTTTATTACATACAAGCAACCTAGAACGAGGATTCAGCCACATGAATGTCACCATGACCACACAACGTACTCACCTCACTACAGAATCACTCACATCCCTTCTCACCATTAAACTAAGCAAACTGGACTTTCGATCAACTGGAGCTATAATTAAGTGGGCTCCATGTGGCTTTGGGGTGAAGACCATTCTATCAAGGTGAAACTTTATATACTTAAAATTGGATCAACTCCCTTTAAGTATATCACAATCAATTGATGTGATACATTGAAACAGGAACATAACTTCCTGCCTGTACACCAGGGCAGCCAAATTTGAGTACATTCATTTAGCAACACTTAATATAGATGTAACATGCAAAAGTATGTTAAGGCAACTGCGTCACAAAACTGCATCTTTGAACCCGGAACTGTCAAGTTCCTGACACTATTGTACATTCAACTGCAAATTCAGTATAGCACAAGCCATACTGGAGACAACTCTTTGACTTCACTTGTAACAGGTCTATTGGATACAAATCTCAACATCCACCATGGTTTACTTCATCACAAAGTGTGTGTTCCTCTTCGCCATTATCTTTGCTTCATTGGATGGTATTGACTGCCAATTCGCAGCCATAGCAACAAAGCTTCCTCAGATCATAACTCTGTTGGAAAATGTCACTGATTCATCTGCTACCATGTCAAGTTTTCTTCCTCATCTGGTAACACTGTTGCAGAATCAAAATGATGTAAAGATGCTTACCAACATCTTGCTCAAGAATAATACTTCTACAGCTGATGAGGTGGCATCCATACTACCAGTAATCAAAGAGATTCTACAAGATCAGCACGGTAGGGAGAATCAAGTGGTTACTTTGCTAGAGGATCAACAACAAAACCATAACCAGACTACAACTTTACTACGAAACAACCAGGATGGTGTGAATAGGATAGAAAGCACTCTTGTTCAAATGGCAAATACACAAACTCAAATGGTGAACACCTTTGATCAAATTCTGAGTGTTCTGCAGATGCAAAGTCAACAACTGGAAAATATGACAGCTAAACTGACTTCCATCCTCAACGTACAAAACAACATTTTGCGAGTACAGCTGGCAAGGGATTGTTCGGATATTAAAGCACAGGGAAATTCTATTACTGGACCTTACATTATCACACCTCAAGATGGATTGGGTTCCATTCATGTCTACTGCGATATGGACACAGACGGGGGTGGATGGACCGTCTTTCAGCGACGCTTTGATGGTTCTGTCGATTTCTACCGAGGTTGGGATGAATATGAGCAAGGTTTTGGCAGAGCCGATGGTGAATACTGGCTAGGCTTGCAACACATTCATCGTTTGACTCAGACCAGAAGCTGGACTTTACTTATTAATTTGGAGGCGTTTGATGGCAGCACGGCTTATGCTGAGTATGAATCCTTTCAAGTGGGTGATGCAGTGTCTAGTTATACTCTCTCTGCTGGGGCATTCAGTGGAACTGCACCCAACTCACTGACACCAGCGCACAATAATAGACCCTTTAGCACAAAGGATAGGGATCACACTGAACGCAGCTGTACTCAATTATATCGTGGTGCATGGTGGTACAGTGAATGTCTTCCCTCTAATTTGAATGGTCTCTACAATGTCACATCGGAATCCTATTATCCTCAAGGAATGACATGGAGGGGCTGGCCTGTAGCAGGCATTACATATATACCACTGAAGGGAGCAGAAATGAAAATCCGCCCTGTTCCATAAATCACAACAGGAGTACAGTGTTATATAAAAAAATTATACACCACCATCGCCATGTGCCACAACCACAAGCTAAAGACAGAATCTGGCCCAAAACAATGTTCGATAAATTTCCGCTTTGTCTCATCACTACTGTTGCCATGCTGCCATGCACCCCCACCGCCAACACCACCACCACTACTATTGCCACCTCCACCAAAACCACCACCAACATCATCGCTGCTATCAGCAAAATTACCACACCTCCACTACAAATCATCTCCACCTCCCTCGGTGATGTAAGCTGACAACACAACAATGGGACAATTGCAAGGTCACCATGGGACAATTTAGTGAAAGTGAGTCTCAATCAAAAAAACTTCATGAAACACTTTCCTCAGACAACTTCTTTGTCCAAAACTGTTTTTATGTAATTTATTCAAATTAAAAACTTGTCTATGAATTCAAATTTAGTAATGTCTAAAGTTAAGGTAATTATACATTACTTCCTGAATCTCTAATAATATCATTGTTTCCTACATCATTCTTATTATTAACAAAATATATCCTTTCATAATCATTTCAAATATCTCAAATTTTTACTGTGAAATAGTGAATTTGCTAACCATTTTGAAATGATCATTTGGGCCACGGAAATACCACATTGATCCATATTAATTGATCCATGTAGAGAGCCCCAATATCTCTCAGCTGTTTGAAAGTCTTATTTACTATGATAAAATGAGAAAAACAAAAAAAAATATTAAAAGGCGGATGGCCCGATCTAAGGATATGAAGTTTTCACCTTGATAGATTGGCCTTCACCCCAAAACCCCATCTGTCAAGTTTCGTGCCGATATTTCAATCCGTTTTCATGTGAGAGCTAAAAACGTGATTTTGTAAGCCTCATAGAGTACTGTGTAAAATTAATATTGGTCGACCAAAATGGGGTACATTTTCGCTCATAACTTCCAAAACAAACATCCTTTGGCCCTAAGATTTCACAGGGTAAATGAGAAAAATAGTAGCTTTCTTTTGATAACAAAATGTTGACCACTTCCGGTAAAATCTGGGGCTTCTGGGGACGAGGCTATTAGCGATCGGGCCATGGACCTTTAACGGCGATATACTTTTGACAACTTATTTGGATTATTTATTCCACTAAATACTTCCTGGGCAAATTTGGTAAATTTCATTGTGGCCAAGGATAATTTTTCATAAAAATCTAGTTTAACATGTCGTTCTATGCGGATAAGCTTATAGAGGGCACTCTGATATACAAATCATGGTCTTTGTAGGCCTATGGCAAGATTCCCACAATGGATTTTTCCCAAAGGTAAACACTTTTTGCATGTCCCTACTTATATCAGTTGTCAAAATCGTGTTGCCATTGCTTAAAATTGCTCTAAAAATAAAATAGACAATTTGTATGAAGTCAAACAGCTGTGACCTATTATCATGGTGAAAAAATATTGCTACACTTTGTCCTATTTTGAAGAACAGCAACCCCCTCTACTCCAAGGCAATGTTGAGCTGAGCCATGTTGTCATCAGCTGAGCCAGGTCTCCCAATATTGATTGGAGGGGATGGATATGGTAATGGAGAAGACCTGCTTTCTATTTTAATTAAGAAATAAAGGGCGATGCAGTATCATTTGTGGGCAAAAAATGTGTACGAGGTTGGAAAAACTAAATAATGAGCCATTATTTTGGAAGTCACACACATGACCAAACCTAATCAAAAATGTTTCCACTTTCGCTAGATTAGTTGTTTTGTCATGGTAGTAGGGTTATAAATCAGAATCCCATTCTAGAAGTTTGGGGAAGAAGGTTTGAAGATGTTTTTCTATAGTTTGAAGGGTGCTGAATCAGAATTATTGGGTCCAACCGCTGGGAAATGTGGGGAACTTTGTAAAATAAAGGGGGTAAAATTAGTACAGGGGTAAATTTGAAATCAAGTCAAATTGTGAATGGGAGACTCGTTTATAACCCTACTATGGGGCAAATAAAGTTTGGTCACATGTTTGACTTCCCAAAGAATGGTCCATAATGGGCAAGGCGCAACCGAGCCTATTAATTTCTAACATTTTTCTGGCCGAGGATGTTATGAACCCATATATGATACTGCAAACTGTTTTTCCCTATTCTATTCTAAATCAGCTTGATTTAATAAGATATGCATTTGGGACCCATTGTTGCAGAATAACGGGCAACAGAGGTAATAGAATGATGAGTAACTTGTGCAAATTTGATCTTAGCTATGAGCATGGGGATGGTTTCATAGAAAACTTTTTTCCATGATTGTAGATGTATTATAACATCATGCTCTGATTTGAAAGTGTACAAAGTATAGTCAGGGGCAGATTTAGAGGGGGCTAGAGGGACAGCAGCCCACCTCTGGTGATACCAAAATTCATATATATAGTATTGTTTGAAAGTCTACCAGCATGCAAAGCAAGCCGGAAAAAAAAATCCTGCTCCTCTTCCAAAGAAGTTCTATGTTTTGGGTCTTTTCCTGTAAATAAGCATGCATAGAATACAAAAAAATCACCTGCAGATATTTCTGAAATGTTTGGGTGAATGGTGCATGTATTAACCCTTTGCATGGTTCACCATTTGAAGGTAAAGCCTCGATCTGGCATTAGAATTAATGAGGGTGTTACATAACAATGCATTAGCTTCTTGTACAGTCATTGGTTTGGTTTAGAGAATATCCAACCTGATCAAACTGTTGTGTAATACTCTCATTGGTACTGGTGCCAGTTCGAGGCTGTCCCCGCAAATGGGGAAACTGTGCAAAGAGCGAATTGTATTCTTTGCATGCTTGGATGATCTGGAGGGCAAACAAAAGTTCATTCAACATACCTGACATTTTAGGGTACAGTTCCTTTTTCCCAGGTAAGAGGTACCCTAATTAGAGGTCCCTATATGGTTAGCAAGTAGTCTTTGCTTATTAACACAGTTTGTCTTTCAGTCAACCAGCTCTTAGTATTTTTTTTAAATTTTTACTTTCTTAATATGTAAAATGAGTAAAGTTGTATTGTAATCATTGTTAACATGTATATATTAATAATGATTTAGTTACCCATATGGGTTTAATAAAATATTGTATCCATAAAATCTCTGTACATGTATACAGATTCCATTCCATCAACAACAGTGCTATGTACGACCACTGAACTGTTAGGCACAACCAGGGCTCTATTTGGCACTTGCTTGTATCTGGATTTCTACATACATATTTGGTATCCTTACATACATATTTGGTATCCTTGGTATCCTCCTATCATTTGATATCCTTATATTTATCAGATTAACTTGGAAAATCTAATATCTGTGCAAAAATTTGATCACGGTCATGTATATTTCTTGAATCACATTTTCTTCAATTCTTTAAAGGTGCAACAAGTGATTCCACCTAACAGATGTCTCTAAAATGTGAAAATTCTAATTTTTGCACTAATTTAAAACTGATATCAACAAAATCAACATGTGAAATGATTAAGCTGAGAATCATTTCTCTGGTACAAAAATTGTTAAATTTCTAATTTACTATAGGAGCAAGTACTCCAATCAGCCCATGTTTTATATTGAAATTAAGCAAATCAAATCACCTTTTGTTTCACTTTCAAGGCATTTCTGTAGCCAAATACAAGGTAAGAAATCTATTGTGAGTCTTATCTATTTGAAATCACTACATATAACACAAAATATGGATGCCCCAATATATCTTGTTGCACCTTTAATAATATTCTGTAACAAACTAACTTACTTCTGTTTAAGTTACTTTTAGTTCATAACCTAACTTTTTGTTTGGTTTCGTACATTAAGGCCATAGGTTGAGCATTGCTTCATAAAATGTGTACATAATATACTTCATTATGAGGGCAGTAATAAAAGAGTAATAAAGTTATTAATAGTTTATTGGGCCAAAGCTCCTGTTTGAGTGCCTATAGCTTCCTTTGTTGTGTTTTAATGGTTACCAATACTCTAAAGGCAATAAAAATGAACCAATAGATATCATTAATGAAAACCAACTTTGCTTCAATGGGTTGCCATGGCAACAGCATATGTCACAAAGGAATAGAATACAAGAAACAAATCCAAAATCTGCTACAAATCATGAGTGTCTGAAAGGTTATTTCCAAAGCCATAAATGTGACGTAAGTTGTAGACTCCTCATCTGTTCATAACTCCTCAATAACTTCCCACTAGTCAGCTCTCGGATCACAACACCAGCTTCGATAAAGAATGTGGATCAGCAAAACTTTAAGTTTATCCATTGTGTTGACAAATTAACTGCAACTTGTATTACCAAACCTGACAAACCTGTTCCAAAAGCGTCGCGTAGATCTGTGGCACATTCCTTTTGGCTTACTCTTGTAGTATGCTGAATTACAGTTTGTGTCATAATCGTTGCAGAGGTCCAGTAGGTAGTGACATGTAAAAGTCAAGGTGTACAATGTCAGCTGATGACTGGCCTCTTTAACATAATTACCCTATCGGTCAATATACGATAATGCTTATCACTTCTACGTAATGCACATCACATGACAAAATAGCTCTCAACAATTATGATACAAACTGTAGTGGTCTAATTCTGATACCTTCAAATTGAGTAGCATGTAGTTTTGAAACCCTTATCTACAGCTTACCTGAGAAGACTATGTGGTTTAGGTGACAGGCTAGGATGGTGCGCTAAAAGTCATGGATATTTAACTTCCTTACTTGCTGTCCAGAATTGTGGTCTTAGGTATTAGTGCAAAATCTGCTCGATATGGGCCTTGAACTATTTGGTACTATTTCTGGCTTTGTAGTGATAGGGTATGGAAATAGAGGCCAGGGTCCCAACCTACTCTTAAATTAAGTTACTAAAAATTGATCTCCCAAAGAATGGTGCATGCACTATGTGGTTCAAATATGCAGTATCAAACTGCTAGCCAGAAAATACCATAGAACTGTTCGAGGCCAGTAGCGGGGAGATTTGCACCAGTACCGTATTCATCTTTTTTGAGAGCATGTGTGGTCTAGCGGAAAAGCGCAGAACTCATGATCATTAGACCGTTAAAATCGTGAGGTCGAGCCCCACTGTGGTCAACGTGTTTGTGTCCCCTGGGCAAGATACTTAATCTCAATTGCCTCGTTCAGTCACCCAAGCGAAATCTGGGGAGCTGTTACTGGGGATATTACAATCTAAGTGCTGATAGGCATGTGCGCTTGGCCGGCTGCCGGCCTAGGTGAAGCGAAATTATTGTGACGATTTCCTGAAGACAGCGTAATAATAATAGGCAATAGCACTTTGTATCCTGTGGAAAAGGCACTTTATAAATGTCGGTATTATTTTTTGCCAAAGTAGCATAAATTGTTTTACTACACCTCATGAATATTTATGAAACAGTGCCACCCTAATAGGAGGGTGCGAAAAAGAGTTCCGACTACTTCCTAGCGTGTGCGTATATAAACATACAGGCAGAGAGGTGCCTGTGGAAATAGTAAAATTAAACGACCATATGGTACCACCGCAAGGCTCAGAGTGAAACAATGATTGTTCACTTTCCAAGTCATTTTCCTAAATCATGATTTTTTTGAGGTATAGTAAATCAAATATATCGTGGGTTATTTCAGAGAAGTAATGCAAAATACTGTCCCTCAGTGTTGGATGATAGAGAGACTACTTCCCTCAGTTGGACTTCATGAATAACACCTCGGGAACAGCATTTTGCAATATTTCTCCTCAAACTAGAGTCTGAATTTTAATTTGTGTCACTTCAAGGGTGTGGTTTCATTTGGAGGGGATGCTCAGGTACCACAATTTTAAAAGCTGAAGATATAAGCGGACAAGATAGCTCAATCAGGTAAGCGCTCGACTCCAGTGTATGCTCATCCATGCGTATAGGCGTGCGTTCGAGCCCTGTGAGATTCAGCTATCTTGTAATTTCCCTGGACAAGAAATTAACCGCTTAGTTGTCTCGATTTACCCATGCGATATTTGGGAAGCTGATCCCGGCTGCGATGGTTATCTCGATGTATGTTTGCTGATAAGGGAAAGCGCTGATCCCGATCTGCTGCATCCCTTGAAATGATGCTAAATGGTTTATGGTATGGTTGGGCCACAGTGATCAGCGACCATTTGTGAAAGCGCTTAGAGGCCAATAGCATAAGGCGCTATATAAATCTCTGCTATTATTATTATTATATAGTGGAGTAGATGCATTATAAAGTGCAAATGTTCTGTTAGTGCAGATAAAAGCTTCAAAATTTGGTATAATTATTTTAAAATAAATTTCTATTTTACAATCCCCTTTTGAGCTAATGTAGTCAATCTAATGTTTGATGAGAGTCATGGTTGTCCTGGCTATGTGCAGATGGTGCAAGGATTTCTAAATTAAGCAATAACAGCACATTTCTTGAACAGCGCCCCCAATTTTCAAAATTTGATATTTTTGCAGTTACGTTGGTAATTGTATAGGAAACTATACCTGCGAACGAGAATGTTCAAAATGCGTATTTATCATAAAATAAGAGATTTTGTACTTAAAATTGTACTTAACAACAGAGTTGGAAATCTAAGTTTATGTCCGTCCATGATGAAATAGTGCCACGTCAAGAATGACCTCTAAGTCTAACTTGACTTGCTTGAACCCATAAACAACTAATGGATGAGCATAGACACGAACATGGCGCTATTTCCCGGCTATTTCACATTGGAAGGCTGTTTCCAACAGCTGTTTAATTATTATCGGAGATCTCCGATATTGATTATTCTAATCACAAAATTCCTTTGTTTGCAACACATAGACATTTTCGAGCTTAACCATTCACAGGTATAGTTTACTAGCCAGTTACCAATGGAACCGTATAAAAATCTCAATTTTTTTGGAAAATTGGGGGCGCTCTTCAAAAAAACGTGCTATTATTGCTTTAAGTGGACTTATATGTCTTTGCCTGTATGACATGTTTTGGTGCTTTTGTCACTACATCCGTAAAATTCAATTACTTTTCACTTTATGTGGCTGTGGCGATCAATAAGTTACGTCTTCTTACTTATACGCCTACATGCCATACAACACATGTTTCTTTAATCTATATCGATGTGTTACTGGGTCACATCAAAGAAGAGATTAAATCTTTTGATTGACAATCGATCTTCAGGTGAGGCCATGCAAAAATATTGGGCAATCAATCTTTGCCACGTAAAAGTCGTTTTGATTTTCCTGGATAAGCATACAACCGCTCAGATTCAATAGACTTGTCTAAAACTTTTAATGACATGACACAAATCAAAAATCAAACTATAGGTATTTTTTTCACAATATTTCACATGAAATCCACGCTACTCCCAGTGAATGATTTACATCTTCCTCAGAGGTACGTGGATGTCAAATGGAGAAACCCATCGGGTAACTACACCTGCCGTCAAATCCTGCGGCAATCGCCGACGCACGCATCTTTAAATGTGTCCACTGCGTCTGCATGCAACCAAATGGTGCACTATTTGCTGGGAATGCAAGTGTAAGTCTGAAATGTACTGAAGGATTTGACAGCAAATGTACATTGTAGTGAAATCCATACCCTCCTTGTGGAAGATTCCATGTACAGAACCAGAGTGGGTTTTAAATCAATCCCAAAATGCATTGTAATGTGCCTATATTGTACTGTATAAAACACAGGTCATTACTCAGGGACAAAAAGTGTTCAAGAAGTTTAAGAACCACAAGACATTTCATGATCATGCTAAATTTACCTAAGTACTAGCACTTTGTGGGCTAAAATGAGTGTAAATGTTGGAGAGTTTTTATGTGTTAAGAATAGGATTTTGGTGAAATCACACCTTACTGAGTAAAATTTCCCAAAACTGGTGCACTGTGGGATAGACTTGAAACTCTCACTCCCTCTGTGAAAGATTTATGTAAAGCCTTCCATGTGGGTAGTATCCCAGGCGAAAAGTCAACAGTGCTATACTCGGGGACAGAAACCCTTTGACCATGGTTAACCATAGGTTTGAGAAATGGCACCACAGTCCAACCTATGGTTGACCATGGTCAAGCATGGTAATTTTACCATGGTTACCATGGTTATTGAGCATGTTTTGACCATGATCAACCATGGTCAACTGTGGGTTCAACCATAGGTTGAACTGTGGTGCCATTTCACAAACCTATGGTTGGCCATGGTCAAAGCATGGCCAAGCACAATTGGCCATGGTCAAGCACAGTTTGACCTTGGTGAACCATATGCTAGCATGGTTGACATTTTGCCTGGGATGGATCATGAATGGAATAGCCCTTTTGGTCTTACCTGAGAGGACTGTTTGGTATAGGTGGTGAGTTGGATATAGGTTGCGCCACCATCCTGTGCACACTGGTTGGTCGTAGACTGCTTGTACTGTTGCGTATGTTTGAAAAGCGCCCTCTACCTTTGTAGGACTGAATTAAGACGAGAAAAAAACAAATATTTTTAATGAGATCTTGATCATTTTAGAATTGAACAGCACATCATTCCGCTGAATTTGTATGGCAAATCTAAAAGATAAACTAACAAATGAAAATAAAAACCCAGCGGAAAACAGTCACAAACCTCACAGATCAGTCTACAAACTCCACAGATTTAGTGCCAAATGATTCCATGCGAAAATAACCAAAATTCAAATAATGTTATTTTGCATGCAAATTAGCTACATTTGAAGCCGAAATCGGTTCAAGAGGACTCATTTTCCGATAGGTAAAGGTTTAGAGAAAACTGCACGTACTTAAAATAAAAATCACAAGGGAAAAGTAGATTGATTTGTGTAAAAAAAATATTACCAACTGAACGTTTATATCGAAAGTGAACTTGCATCATCAAAGATTGAATTTGAATTATTTTCAATTAAAAAAAAAACCAATATTTTCTCCGATTCTATGCACCCCTTTTTCAACCAATTTTTGCCGAGTCCTATTCATTTGTAATATCTCATGATGACAGATTCTACTATTCATCACAGATGCAGGATTGACCTGACCGCAGCTGAAAGTAATAGTGGATTTTTTTTTTCCGAGGGGATTCCGAGGGGATTGGTAACTGAACTTTCGTTGTACCCAAAGAATCATCTATTGAATGATTAATATTTCGTATAAAAAAGCAGGTGTGTGTTTAAAACAGGGCCCTCTTATGAGGTCCCTGAGCGTATTATCTTTTTGTGGTATAATGCCATGGTCTAATGCGGATCTAGGCCTAATTAAAGCTTAGGTTAACGGCATGAATGCATTACGATTTACGAAATAGAAAGACAATGACAATATAAATAAAGATAATGATGATAATACTGGTGTTAATAAGATTGGGACAGAACACACAATAAATTTAAACAGGGATCACTAACCAAATCTTCCGCCCATCATGTTGGTTCGTGATTGGGGTGTAGTTGGGATGGGGGGCGAAGTAAGTAAGTACTTTGGGGTGGTTTTTGTAACGGATGTAAAATGAACGCAGTTCTTGTGTGCAAAAGGTGGTGATTTTTCATGCTCTTTTTTTAGAAGAGTTGTGTTTAAAGAATTTTTTTTTAAATAGGGCTTGAAGTTTAATAAGGTCATTAGAGGTGGTCAATAGAATATATAAACCCATGGTCTTGGGCCAGTAGTTCTTATGGCCAAATGTGATGATTCTAAGACTATTGCAGAAGATAAGAATATTGTTAAAGGTCACATAGGCGGTAAGAAGAGTTCATCTGTGCCATTTTTGTGTTGTACCCCTACAAAAGTTCATGACCAGTGGTGTTTATTTAAAGTTAAGGTTGCTGCAGCATTTTATTTGTAGAAGAGTGTTTTTATAGATTTGACCCAAATGGGGGTCAAGGTCTATGCAGAGTTATTAGAGGTCAATTGACTTATAGTGCACGGGACTTGGGCCAGTGGTTCGTTTTAGCAAGTGTGGTAGCTAAAAAACTTTATTTGGGAAAAAATGTAGCAAATTCAAAAAAAGGTCAAAGGGTCAGGTAGGGTCATTTGGGTCAGAGGTCAAGCTGTGTATACTCCATGAATCCCATCCCGTCCCAGTTCTTTTAAGGTTTGGTGATCAAGCATTCGATGGCAGAAGGTATACATATAGGTTTTATTTGTTGAAAGTATGTGATTTTAATCAAATGGATCAAAGGCATTGAGGGTTCATAGAGCACTGGGCGTCAATAGAAAGAAGTCAAATGTCAAGTGGGTCACTAAATGTCCATCTGTGCATACCCGGATATCCTGGACCAGTTCTTTTCGGTTAATTTGCAGCATTTTTATTTCCCATTGTTTTATCATATTTTTTACAAAATACATTGCACGTCTTTGGACGTCGATAGTGTCGTTGCCGTCGCTAATGATTTTGTAATGGGCCAAAGGTCAACTAGGGTCACCAAGGTCAATGAGGTCATTAAGGTCACTATGGTCACATGAGTTCATCCCAGGCACACGAGGTCACCCAGGTCACACGATGGTCACCCAGGTCACACGAGGAGTAACACGAGGGCACCAGGGTCACACGAGGTCAACAAGGTCACACGAGGTCACCCAGGTCATCACAAGGTCACCCAGGTCACACGAGGGCACCAAGGTTACGCGAGGTCACCAAGGTGCACACGAGGTCACCAGTCACATGAAAGGGGCACCAGGGACGAGGACGTGGAACAGGGGAAGGGAGGGCAACCAAGGGCTACAACACACCACCAACCGCCGCCAACCCCCCGAGCATCAAGCACGACAAAGGATAAACAAAAAAGAAAACGAGATGGTGCCACACCACACAACGAAACACAAAACACCCACAAAACAACCACAAACAAAAGAAAAAAAACCAAGACCCGACCGAAACAAGCGGACCACCGGCCCCCAAAACTAACGAACAGACTCCACCAGGCAGGCCCAAACACACTGACGAGGACCCCCCACGCCCCAAACAACACCGGACAACCGATTCAAAACACCCACAAGTCCCCACAAAACACCCACCCCCTACACACACACCCAAACCCCCCACCCCCTACCAACACACCCCTCCCCAACACCCCACCCTTCCCCAACACCCCCACCCGACCCAGTATTTTGACACAGATTAGATCATTCACAGATACACAGCCACACCAGAAAAAATCCATATGTGCATTCTGCAATTCTTGGACGAGAACAAAAATGGGGAAGGTCATGGGAGAACAGGGTCCATCTAAATGGACTACATGCCTTGGGGGACATGACGATGATCCAATAATATGCCTCTGATTCGGCCAAGACTCGTATGTGCATGACCCGGTTGACCCCTTCGTTTGAGAAAGACAATGGCGAGGATTTATGGAAAGTTTTGTTAATCGTCCTGGGCTTGCCCGTTTGGCAATCATTTTTACTTCTAAAATTTAACAATTGTACGGAGGAATCATTGTGGAAATACACACCAAGGCATGGTTTTTTTTTAAAACAAAAAAGTCCCTTCAACTCTAAAAGTTAAAACTAGTACAAGATTTCTAGGCTCGTTTTGACAACGTTTTTGTGCAAAATTTTCCCCTTTTAAATTCTTACGAAAGGGCATATTTATTCATTTTCTTTTTTCACTAAAATGACCCATCAGAGACCAAATAGATATTATATTACTGTAAATGATGATAATATGAAGCAGTAGGGATTTTAAGTGACGAAAAAAAAAACCGGCGATATTTCACCACTCACCTTAATGTTACACGCCGTACTAAGCGCTTCGCTGGCTACGGGGTGTGTGCAATTCGCGTGTGTGACCTGCTGGCTGACTGGGCCGAGCTCATCGGGCAGGCCTTGCTATCAAGACCGCTACAACAGTGGCAATGAACCCGGTGCAGTGCACACACTACAAAGCCCTATATTAAGGAAGCGCTTAAGTATGCCAGCAAAATCCAATATCCGTACCTCAAATCCGTACTTCAAAAACTCAACCCAAAACCAGAGTAGGCCTACCAAACAATTATGGGTCACGAACTCCTAAACTCTTTACAGCATAATTCGATAATTGTATCGTTCACTCTGTTGAAATTCCAATTCAACAGTTAGTATTTGCGGTTATAGACAGAGCCGCGATAATAATGAAATATAGTAAATCAAAGCCGATCCCAAGTTAACAATTTTCACATTCGTTCATCACACTTAGTTTTTTGGAGCTTCCCAAAAGCGGTTTTTGGTTACGAATATTGCCAAAGCTCGAAAGCAAAGGAACATAAAAACGGCCCCATGATGATGCAATGGCAAACCGCAACCTGCTCTGCTATGTACATGACGAATGAGATGGCATAGCATTGTGGAAGATGGCACTGGATGGCAGAACAAACAAGGTGGGCGCAACTCACAATGGTGGGTGGCGCCATGTGGTGTCACCAATTTGATGAGTCAGTCGTTGTTACCAGAGTAAATCGAACCAAACGTTCCAACAGTGATGCTCCGGCATTCTCCGGGGAAGGGAACTAAAACAGCCCAATTATCCGAACTTTGAGAGCTCGCCCGTACAGCGCAATTAGCCGAATAGTCCGTTAGTATAATGCGAACAAAGGTAATTTGGCAACATGGAAAAACAATTCGGACGGAACGACCTCCAAGCGGACACCCACTAACTTAATAGTCTCCTCCTTCTTTGGAGGCGGAAGACTAAAAAAATGCAAAAATCGATAGGCAGAGTCTAGAATTAGGGGAGGCGCACACCCCCAAAAGCACCCCCCCCCAAATACGCACTAGGGTTTTAGACAAGAGTGGAGCCAATGTGTAAATTTGTGCGTATGTGTGGGGTCCAGGAAGGTACTGAAGGCAAGGATATGAGTTGAGGTGGTAAAATATGTTTGACCATGCATACATCGTATGTTTTTACAATGCATTGTAGTATGTTGACCGTTTGGACCCACCATTGCATGCATTTCGTGTTATGTTTTGACCTGGTTTTGACCATGCATGTATGTGTAGTACATTTTGACCTGGTTGTTGACCATGCATGCATTTATATGTTTGACCATGCATGTATTTGGACTGTTTTGACCTGGTTTTTGACCATGCCGCATTTTTTATGTCTGGACCTGGTTTGACATGCACAAATTGTATTGTTTTACATGGTGTGACCATGAATGCACAGGTAGACCTGATTTTTTTTTTCACAACAATTTCTTCATGGGAACACCTGTACTGTGAAGTAGGTATAAAGTAGCAGGACAGAGTACCAACCAGAAGGGTACCACACCGCCGGCCGCAAAAGTTGGGGGTTTAATTCACTTTTTATCCTTGGTACACACCCAAATAGCTCAACCACAAGTCACCCCATGCGGGAGTACCCTGCGTTGGTACTCCCATGCACTGCGCTTTTAGTTGTGTGATTATTTAGAATTTATCCTTATGTAACATTTTGGTCACATAGTTATATGGTTTGCACAAAATGTCATACCTAGGGGTTTTTATCTTAGTGATTATCAACTCCAAATATAGATGTACTAGCTTGGTCAAAGGACTACACCAGCAAAGAACGTCATTAAACCAATGGAATGTTTCGCGTACCCGGCCTCTATTTCCCAAAAGTGCTGAATACTAGGAAGACGGTAGGAAGAGGGAGTTACCTGGGAAGGTATGTACTTCATCAGAGTGGAGTCGCTGCAGAGGGTACTCCAATACATGGTATTTCTTACATGAGTACCTGTCAGTACCTAGCGCAATGTAGAGTACACTTAGGATGGGTACTGTAAGAAAACATTAGCTGCATCCACCCAGTGGCTTAAGTGTCTTAACAAGTACGATTGTAGGGGACTGACAATAATACATCAAGGGGGTACCCTTAGAGTAGAACTTAGAGTACACATGGAGTAGCCTAAGCTCTGGGTTACACCGTGAGTAGGAATCTTGCTGTGTATGAATGCTCAGACCAGAACACAGGTTTGACCACATGTGTATGCATATTGAGCCATGCATGACATGTACAATTTAAAATGTTACCATTATCATTATGGAAACGTTTCCCGAAATTATTTTTTACAAATTGAAATGAGAACAGTTCTCATTTAGGCTTATGAACAAAATTTAGATTTTCACTAGTAATCTAGTTTTGAACAATTTTGTGCACTACCTTTAGACTGGGACCCTAAAACCCTGCGTACATGTAGATTAGCCAATTGAAAAATCGCTTATTCAAAATGGGTTGTTTCTAGAAACATCACATCAATTTGATTTACAGAATTATGTTTTGCACAGTTTAAAGCCAGGTTTATAGGGGGTGACCTAATTTTAAGTATATAAAATTTTCATGTTGATAGAATGGCCTTCACCCCAAAATCCCTTTTGTAAAATATTTCGACCTGTTTTGATGTGAGAGCTTAAATGTGATTTTGTAATCCTAACAGAGTACTGTGTAAAATTAATATTGGTCAACCAAAATGGGGCACATTTTCGCTCATAACATCCACACCAAACATCCTTTTGCCCTAAGATTCCATAGGGTAAATGAGGAAAATAGTAGCTTTCTTCAAACACTAAAATCTTCATCACTTCCGGTAAAATCTGGGGTCCTGGGGATTAGGGATCGGACCACGGTTCTTTAACTGCCCCCGGGTTTAAAGGCCGACTCAGAGATTTCCCAAGGAGGGCGCCCAAAATTTCCAAATAAATAATTTTTTTGCATAATCATAATGCTTGTCCATATACTATGTGTGAAATAGCTAAGCCGTCTTTGGTATTTTTATGCCATTTGGGGGGGGGGGGGGCACACAACTAAATCCTTCTGCATTTGGTGTAGCCTTGATAGTCCTGGTAAAAAATAATTATGTCAGTGTCCCAGGGAACCAGGTTTGCATGACTCTTGCTTGGCTATGCTTGGTTATAGGAGCCCAATATTTTAATTCTGTTAAGAAAATGTTCAAAATTGCATGTGTATGGCTACTGGGTGTCGGAATGATATGATAGCTGGATCTGGTAAGGAGGCAAGAATGCCAGCTGCAATTCGTGATGGCCCTGTTTAAATGCATTTTTTCTCAAAAGTTCAACTAATAATGTGTCAAAAGCCATTTTTAATAAAATTTTCACATTAGTTTAAGGCATTCATACAAGCATATCGAAACTATATTGTCACATGGGGTGGAAATGAGAGCATGAATCATGGTTTATTTATGTGCATTTCAATGGGAGGGTTATTTAGTGGTGTGTCCCTTTGCAAAACAGCTGTGTACCTGTATCTGTGATACTTAAAAGTTCATACATATGAATAGACTATAATATTTTTTTTTGCTGAAACCATTATATTTTTTACAAAAAAAAACCTGATTTTTTGATCATATTCTATATTTTCTGACTAGGCAAATTGAAGTGATTTTTGAACATATTGTATGTTTGCTGATAAGCAAATTTAATTGCACTTAACTTCTGCATGCTAGCTTGGAAGTTTTGCCAACACCTCGCTTTACCCATTTAATTGGGTTACTTTTGAATATCAACATTGTTGCCTTGTCAATAAAACAATTTTATACTGTCCAGGACTTAGAATACTTCGTAGTGATTTTATTTGGGTACCGTATTTTAATGTGTTTTTTTTTTTTGGGGGGGGGGGGGTTTGTTCTTCTATTTGTTTTGTTTGTTTTTGTCATCATAAACTACCTATATTCTTTTTCCCATTATGAATATGGTTAAGGTTAATATACCTATTCTGAACCATTTGCTGCATTTTACAAAGCACTTAAAATTAACATCAGTTTTTATTTAATTAAACAATTATGAGATATATAAAGTCAATATCTGAGCAGTTTATGAATCACATGTGATTGGGAAGTCACTTTTACTATATGTCTTTTAGGAATTAAGGTGGGTATGAATCACATGTGATTAAGGTGGGTCCCAAGGGTAGCTCAAGAGTTACTAAATAGGTCTAAAGATCATTTTTCCCAAAACAATTTCAATGTGTCTTTGATTTACCTTTCTGTAGGGTTTCAGCTCTCGGATGTCAAAATCACAAAATACGAGGTTTTTCATATTTTTTGTTTTATTTTTTTTTCTGGCAAACCTTACATCCTATTTTCTTTTTTTCTGCAGATTATGAAAGCAGGTGTACTCTTACATAGTTTTCTTGCTGTGGGTATGACGAAATATCCATAACTCAATATATGGACTTTTTTCCTAAAAATTGTGCTAAAATCATGATTTGGGGGAAAATCCCCACACATCTTGAGTTATAGGTATTTTTGTACATGATTATGTAATTTCCAACCTTATAAGAACTATTTGAGTACGATAAAAAAACTTGACTGCCAACGGTCGAATGCCTTAGACCACTCGGCCACTCACCCACTCACCTCAATATCTTGGCTTGCTCTTTTATTGCCTTCTAACATGAAGATGGCATATTACTATAAATATACACAGTAAGTCCAAGATACAGCAAAAGGGTATACTTCATCATATGTAAATAAAAGGTTAAAAAATAACTAGGCCTTCCAGGGTATGGGTGGTTAGGGATTTGTTTGTAAACATTTTGAATACCAAAACATACCCATACTACTTTTTTGTATATGTTTGCAAAATTTTCTAAAAGAATGTCATTTTCCATAATTAGGCACATTTTGAGACAAAATCTACAACAAATCTTTTGTGACTACTTTTTTTGGGTGGGGGTGGGGGGGGGGCACTAGATCTGGTGAAGCCAAGTCATTTTTTCACCCTTCTTTTTTTTTGCCAGGTTAACTTACCAACAATATTCATTTGGGATAGTACTCTTTTGTTCCCACTACCCATGCTGCAGATAGGTCGTTTTGGGTTTATACCATGCACTGTATGTTATCGGTAGACTACATAATAATCAATATTTTGCTATATTAACCCTTTGAACCCTAGTTGATTCTGTATAGGTTATAAGAAAAAAGTCAGTAGCTTTTGAGATGGCTTCCATCTTAACTTTTTCAACCCTGGTAGACGCATAAGTCAGAGGTTTTTGAGATGGTTTCCCAAAAGACCACGGGTCATTTTGGAAGCTATCTCAAAAACTACTGACCTAAGACTAGGCTTGTTGGGACTCATCTGAATGCATTTTTCATGCCGATTCCAAATTATTGAAAAAAGAAATCAATAAATACTTACTCTCACCGACTACAATCACCTACAGAGCACTCAAGGGTTAACATTGCAAAAAATATATATTTGTTGTAATACCTGTACTGATTACTTCCTTTTGCGTGAGTAATTTGTTGAAAAAAGATAACCCATACCAAGATAGATATGGTGGATGCTGTCGGTACTGTAACTACAGTCCATTTCTCTACCTCCGTGCAGTGATGTCATAACCTTGACGCA